>JAQBSW010000981.1:0-156400 GCA_029291075.1 Eudiplozoon nipponicum | reverse complement strand
AATGTAAATTATGCATTTAACCAAAATGGGATTGGTGTTTACCAACACCCGCGCAATCATTGATTGTTGACGGCATTTAATGGACTGGAAAAAAATCGTTAAACTAGGGTTTTACAACAGGAAGGCCAAACCCCTCGCCCTTTTCCTTAGGATCACGAATTTTTATCAACCAAATGAAAGTGTCTGTTCGCGAAAATAAATAACACAGTGGTGATTAGACATTCCATTGGTACAAAAGTAGTATTTAGATTTAATAATATAAGACACACCTTCCGGGGCTCACTTGCAATTGAGCTATTTTATTTTAAGGCCTCCATTTAAAAGATAATCATGGAAGTAATTCGCATACGTTTGTATCCTAAATTTAATGAAATAGATTAGCAAAATTAGATTAACACTGGTTGTGTGGGTGTTGACAGGAAACAGATTGGAAGTGTTCTCCTTCTAGATGGACATACAAAAGTGCTATGTGTTCAGCCGCTTTTCCCGGTAAGGTCGGACATTTTGTCACACAGCGTGTAACACCTACGAGCGAATAATTAGATGAAAAAGCGGAAATCCCACATTCTACAGACTACGATCGAAAGATAACGTAATGCTATCAAAAGTTTAATGAAGGAAAACTGATTTCTAAGGTTCCTCCAAAAGAAGACGATTAAAAACACACGTCAGTTAAAGGCATGTTACGCATGGACTTCCAAAATGTTAATCGACGCTTTAAAAAAATGAATTAAGAAAGAGATTGACAGGTGGTAACAATGCTTACCGAAAGGCAAGATATGACTAATTTTGATATGCATTCTCAGCAATATCAAAGTCTGCTTTAGCGGTACCTCTAATGTGGACGGTGCGTTTCCACGATGTTTGTACAATAAGACTCTTTAATTAAAAGCTTTTTACGCAAGGCCCTTCTATTTGATTTTTTGACGTTTTAAACAAACAAATAAAGAAAAAGATGAACAGGTGGTAATATTGCTTACCAAAAGGGTAGGTATGACTAATTTTGATATGCTATTTCCGCAGTATCAAAGTCTGAATTGGCTGTAGCTCTAATGTGGATGGTGCGTTTCCAGGGTGGTTGTACAATACGACACTTTAATTAAAACCTATTTTACGCAAGATCCTTCGATTTGAAAATCGACGATATAAACTTATAAATAAAGAAAAAGATGGACAGGTGGTAATATTGCTTACCAAAGGGGTAGTTATGACTTATTTTGACATGCTATCCTCGCAGTATCAAAGACCACTTTGACTGAAGCTCTAATGTGGATGGTGCGTTTCCAGAATGGTTGTACAATACGACACTTAAATTAAGACCTTCTTTACGCAAGGTCCTTGTATTTTGTAATCGAAATCTGACACTAATAAATAACGGAATAGATGGACAAAGTCTCCTTTAGCTCCACCTCTAATGTGTAATGGTGCGTTTCAAATATGGTTAAGGAATACGACTCTTTAATTAAAATAATTTTTACGCAATACCTTTCCATATGGTAATCAACCTTTGACATTTATAAAAAATGAAATAGATGGACAGGTAGTAAAAATTCTTACGGAAAGTCTAGGTATGATTAATATTGATACGATATTTGCGTAGTATCAAAGTCTCATTTAGGTGTACCTCTAATGTGGATGCTGCGTTACCAGGATGTTTTTACTATACTAATCTTTATATAAAACCTTTTTTATGCAAGGTCCTTCTACTTGGTAATCGATCTTTTAAACTTATAAACGAAGAAAAAGACGGAGATTTTGTAAAATGGCTTATCGAAAGTCTAGGTATGACTAGGTTTGATATGCTATGTACTCAGAATATAAATCTGCTCTGGCTGTAGCTCTAATGTGGATGGTGCGTTTCCGGGATTGTTGTACAATACGACTCTTTAATTAAAACCTTTTTTACGCAAGGTCCCTCTATTTGGTAATCGACGTTTGACACTTATAAATAAAAAAAATAGATGGACAGGTGGTTATATTGCTTATCGAAATTCTAGGTATGCCTAATTTTGATATGATATCTCCACAGTATCAAAGTCTGTTTTAGCTGTAGCTATAATGTGGATAGTGCGTTTCCAGGAAGGTTGTACAATACGACCCTTTAATATAAAGCTTATTTACGCAAAGTCTATCGATTTAATAATCGACGTTTGACACTTATAAATAAAGAAATAGCTGGACAGGTGGTAATATTGCTTACCGAAAGGCTAGGTATGACTAATTTTGATATGGCATCTGCACAGTATTAAAGGCTCCTTTAGCTGTACCTCTAATGTGGATGGTGCGTTACAAATATGGTTAAGGAATACGACTCTTTAATTAAAATAATTTTTACGCAATAGCCTTCTATATGGTTATCAAACTTTGACATATATAAATAATAATATAGATGGACAGGTGGTAAAAATGCTTTCGGAAAGGCTAGGTATGACTAATATTGATATGGTATCTGCGTAGTATCAAAGTCTCATTAAGGTGTACCTCTAATGTGGATGCTGCGTTTGCAGGATGTTTGTACTATACTAATCTTTATATAAAACCTTATTTACGCAAGGTCCTTCTATTTTGTAACCGACCTTTAAAACTTATAAACGAAGAAAAAGACGGAGAGTTGGTGAAATGGCTTATCGAAAGTCTGGGTATGACTAGGTTTGATATGCTATGTCCTCAGAACATAAATCTGCTCTGGCTGTAGTTCTAATGTGGATGTTGCGTTTCCAGGATGGTTGTACAATACGACACTCTAATAAAAACCTTTTTTACGCAAGGTCATTCTATTTTGTTATCGACGTTTGACACTTATAAATAAAGAAAAAGATGGACAGGTGGTAATATTGATTACAGAAAGGCTACGTATGAATAATATTGATATGGTATCTGCGCAGTATCAAAGTCTCCTTTAGCTGTATCTCTAATGTGGATTCTGCGTTTCCGGGATTGTTGTACAATACGACTCTTTAATTAAAACTTTTTTTACGCAAGGCCCTTCTATTTGGTAATCGACGTTTGACACTTATAAATAAAAAAAATAGATGGACAGGTGGTTATATTGCTTATTGAAATTCTAGGTATGACTAATTTTGATATGGTTTCTGCGCAGTATCTAAGTCTCCTTTAGCTGCAGGTTTAATGTGAATGGTGCGTTTCCAGGACGGTTGTACAATCCGATTTTCTAATTAAAACATTTTTACGCAAGTTCCTTCTATTTGGCAATCGACGTTTGGCTCTTTTAAGTAAAGAAATAGATGGACAAGTGGTAATTTTGCTTACCGAAAGGCTACGTATGACAAATTTAGATATAGTATCTGCGCAGTATCAAAGAATTCTTTAGCTGCAGGTCTAATGTGAATGGTGCTTTTCCTGGATGGTGGTACGATATGACACTTTAATTAAAACCTCTTTTACACAAGGTCCTTCTATTTGGTAATCGAAGTTTGACAATTATAAAAAAAGATATAGATGGACAGATGGTAATATTGCTTACAGTAAGGCTAGGTATGATTAATTTTGTTATGGTATCTGAGCAGTATCAAAGTCTCCTTCAGCTGTATCTCTAATGTGGATGGTGCGTTTCCAGGCTGGTTTTACAATACGAATCTTTAATTAAAACCTCTTTACGCAAGATCCTTCAATTTGGTAATCGACATTTGACACTTATAAATAAAGAAATAGACGGACTGGTCGTAACAATGTTTACCGAATGGCTAGAAATGACTAATTTTGATGTGGTATCTACGCGCTAACAAAGTTTCCTTTAGCTGTACCTCTAATGTGGATGGTGCGTTTCCTGGAAGGTGGTACCATACGACTCTTTAATGAAAACCTCTTTTACGCAAGGTTCTTCTATTTAGTAATCAGCGCTTGAAAATTATAAATAAAGCAATTGATGGACAGGTGGCAATATTGCTTACCGAAAGGCTAGGTATGACTAATTTTGATATGGTAACTGCGCAGTATCAGAGTCTCCTTTAGCTTTAACTCTAAAGTGGATGGTGCGTTTCCTGGATGCTGGTACAATACGACACTTTAATTAAAACCTCTTTTACGCAAGTTCCTTCTATTTAGTAATCGACGTTTTAAATTATAAAAAAAGAAATAGTTGGCAGGTGGTAATATTTCTTACCGGAAGGCTAGGTATTACAAATTTTTATATGGTATCTACGTAGTATCAAAGTCTCATTTAGCTTTAACTCTTATGTGGATGGTGCGTTTCCAGGATGGTTGTACAATACGACTTTTTAAATGAAACCTCTTTTACGCAAGGTCCTTCTATTTTTTAATCGACGATTGACACTTATAAATAAAGAAATTGATGGACAGGTGGTAATATTGCTTACCGAAAGGTTACGTATGTCTAATATTGATATGGTAGATGCGCAGTATCGAAGTCACCTTCATCTGTACCTCTAATGTGGATGGTGCGTTTCCAGGCCGGTTTTACAATACGAATCTTTTATTAAAACCTCTTTACGCAAGATCCTTCAATTTGGTAATCGACGTTTGTCACTTATAATTAAAGAAATAGATGGATTTGTCATAACAATGTTTACCGAATGGCTAGTTATGACTAATTTTGATATGGCATCTACGCAGAATCGAAGTCCCCTTTAGCTGTACCTCTAATGTGGATGGTGCGTTTCCAGGATGGTCGTACAATACGCCGCTTTAATTAAAACGTCTTTTACGCAAGTTCCTTCTATTTCTTAATCGACTATTGACATTTATAAATAAAGAAATAGATGGACAGGTGGTAATACTGCTTACCGAAAGGCTAGATATGACTAATTTTTATATGGCATCTGCGCAGAATCGAAGTCCCCTTTAGCTGTACCTCTAATGTGGATGGTGCGTTTTCAGGATGGTTTTACAATACGACTCTTTAATTAAACATTTTTTACGAAATGTCCTTCTATTTGGTAATCGACATTTGTCACTTATAATTAAAGAAATAGATAGACTGGTCGTAACAATGTTTACCGAATGGCTAGATATGAGTAATTTTGATATGGCATCTACGCAGTATCAAAGTTTCCTTTAGCTGTACCTCTAATGTGGATGGTGCGTTTCCTGGATGGTGGTACAATACGACTCTTTAATGAAAACCTCTTTTACGCAAGGTTCTTCGATTTAGTAATCGGCGCTTGAAATTATAAATAAAGCAATTGATGGACAGGTGGCAATATTGCATACCGAAAGGCTAGGTATGACTAATTTTGATATGGTAACTGCGCAGTATCACAGTCTCCTTTAGCTGTAACTCTAATGTGAATGGTGCGTTTTCTGGATGGTGGTACAATACCCCGTTTATATTACATCATCTTTAACGGAAGGACCTTCTATTTTTTAATCGACGATTGACACTTATAAATAAAGAAATTGATGGGCAGGTGGTAATATTGCTTACCGAAAGGTTACGTATGTCTAATATTGATATGGTAGATGCGCAGTTTCAAAGTCTCCTTTAGCTGTAACTCTAATGTGGATAGTGCTTTTCTGGGTGGTCGTGCAATACGCCGCTTTAATTGCAACATCTTTTACGGAAGGTCCTTCTATTTTTAATCGACAATTGACATTTATAAATAAAGAAATAGATGGACAGGTGGTAATATTGCTTACCGAAATGCTAGGTATGACTAATTTTGATATGGCATCTGCGCAGAATCGAAGTCCCCTTTAGCTGTAACTCTAATGTGGATGGTGCGTTTCCAGGATGGTCGTACAATACGCCACTTTAATTAAAACCTCTTTTACGCAAGTTCCTTCTATTTTTTAATCGACTATTGACATTTATACATAAAGAAATAGATGGACAGGTGGTAATATTGCTTACCGAACGGCTAGGTATGACTAATTTTGATATGGCATCTGCGCAGAATCGAAGTCCCCTTTAGCTGTACCTCTAATGTGGATGGTGCGTTTCCAGGATGATCGTACAATACGCCACTTTAATTAAAACCTCTTTTACGCAAGTTCCTTCTATTTGTTAATCGACTACTGACATTTATAAATAAAGAAATAGATGGACAGGTGGTAATATTGCTTACCGAATGGCTAGATATGACTATTGTTGATATGGTTACTGCGCAGTATCAGAGTCTCCTTTAGCTTTAACTCTAAAGTGGATGGTGCGTTTCCTGGATGCTGGTACAATACGACACTTTAATTAAAACCTCTTTTACGCAAGTTCCTTCTATTTAGTAATCGACGTTTTAAATTATAAAAAAAGAAATAGATGGACAGGTGGTAATATTGCTTACCGAACGGCTAGGTATGACTAATTTTTGATATGGCATCTACGCAGAATCGAAGTCCCCTTTAGCTGTACCTCTAATGTGGATGGTGCGTTTCCAGGATGGTTTTACAATACGACTCTTTAATTAAAACCTCTTTTACGCAAAGTCCTTCTATTTGGTAATCGACATTTGACACTTATAAATAAAGAAATAGATAGGCAGGTCGTATCAATGTTTATCGAATAGCTAGATATCACTATTTTTGATATGGTATCTGAGCAGCATTAAAGTCTCCTTTAGCTCTACCTCTAATGTTGATGGTGCGTTTCCAGGATTGTTGTACAATAGGACTCGTTATTTAAAAGACTTCTTTAATGGGTTTTTACAATTATGAGCAAATTAAAATTAATGTAGCCAAAATTTCACAACGAAACGGGCTACAGTTAAATCATTGTGGTGTGTTATCTCAGGTGTATTTTGTGTGAAGTGACATAGTTTGGGTTGATCTACAAGATGGTTTTGACAACGCCACTAGATGTTCTTCTGCTTTATACGCCATACTGATGTTAATTTCGCACGATATTTCACAATTTTCTAGCCAGAATAACTACGGTCAGTCGAAAATAATATATAGTTAGAGCATAAAGCGGTTATTGCGCAACTGCTCTCCCTGCCCTATTTCGTATGATAGATTTCCGCCTGCGATTGCCACGATCCGGAAAGGATGAGGTACTCCGCAGGATTGGCGCATAACTACTTTAGATGTTTAGATTTTCCTATACATGTATTGACGGATTTTATTCTGCCGTCGTTTTACAATTGCAAGTCAAGAAAATGACGGGCAGGTAGAAATAATAAATTCCATTGCCGTGTCTCGTTGAAATTAAGGCCTTATGTGTTGGACGAAGCACCGATCGGGTAGCTTATTTACAATGCCACCAAATTGTTACAAGCTTTAATTCACAGTGCAGTTCTATATGCCATGCGGCGTTTTGCACTTACGGGTCAAGGAAACGAGGGATATGCGTAAATATTACATTCCATCACGATGCAAACGGTTCTTCTCGTTGTGTTACAACTGCGATGTCGCGTGCTAAACATCGCTTAATTTGTTGTCGTGTAGCACATAAGGGGGGGAACCATTCGAGAAAATGGTCATACTCAAACACCATCGGATAGTTAGATGATTTTCTGCCCAGGGTCGATCATTATTTAACAAGGCATTATGCCCTCACCAACTACATGAAGTGATGAAAAGGCCCGAACTGACGGAAATCTCTCGTTAAGCATATGGCAGACGAGTAACCTGACGAAACGTCTATCTGGTACTCATTTCGAATGTGAGCTGGGACTCCATTCATTTTGAAATTAATCTATACATACACTCAATAAACTTTCTGTACTTGAGGAGGGTTAAACACACCCACTTAGCATTGTTAATGTACGGACTCTACGGAGTATTCGGTATTTGTCTAAAATAGAAATTCAAGGTAATAAAAGAGTTGCCAGTAGGCACAAAACGAATGTGCACATGAGATTATACCTTCCGTTCATGCTGTCTTTGGTTTATACTTCTGGTCAGATTTGAACTAATCTGTTACTAGGTGCACAACACATAATAGACAATCGCATATATATATATATATATATATATATATATATATATAAGGTCTCAGCATCTTACACTGTCTATTACAAGATTTCTTTGCCCTTTTCCCATTGCTTTTGGTCAACATTTACTGATTTGGAAGCATAGATGTTTTGTAATTTTTGTAAAATTAAAAAGGTTTTTTATTCAGCTGTGTAGCCTGATCAGCCGAAAAAAGTTATACGTTTGTAGGTACAAACTTGGTGTTGTATAGTGCAGGAAAGGTAATTCATCCAGTGGTCCGGTTTCGTCGTTTTCAGGAACTAATCACGTACTGGCCAGAATTTGCCACGGACAGGGCTCGAACCTGGGCACGTCTGCTTCTGAATCTGGTGCTCTAACCACCGAGCCATCCTGCCGCACAATAAACACGAGATGGTATATTCTGAAGTTAGCTCTCCTACAATATTTTTATAAACGTGCTTTCACAAAGTATAAACCAGCTAATAAAATGACAATAACAGACGAATGCAAAAAATAAAGTCCGTACATCTGAAACCAAACTTTTTCCACCTGGTTTTCCGAAAATTGACTATGTGAGGTAGCAGGTATTACAATCGAATTAAGCTCCAGTGAAATGAAAATATCAATTAAAAAATAATTGTTATATATATATATATATATATATATATCAAAGTATAGTTCTAATTAGGAAGAAAAGACACATTAATAGAAAAGGTGGATAATGGCCATTTATTTCGAGTATACTAAACTTCGCTCTACAATCTTTCATTTATATACATTCTGCTCTGAACACAAGATTGAGGAAGAACTGGGCTACCTCAGGAAATTTTGCTAATGAACAACTACCCAGAGCGATTTATTGATGTCAACATCAGACCACGGCAGATTCGCACTTGAGAGGATACCGTCAAGCAGGTTTTCCTAAACTTACCATTTAGAGGTGACGTACCAACCTCAATAATTGCACAGCGGCTGAATGGAATAACGAAAGAGAATTTTTCCAGTGTTAATGTAAATATCACATTTATTACACAGAGTATCATGAGGCTGGATGCCAAAGATAAATTGCCAATTCTCTCCAAATCATTAATAGTCTACAAATTCACATGTATGCGCGGTAGCACACATATTGGACGTACGCAGAAGCAATTGATAAAGAAAATCGAGCATCATTTACCGCAGAAATTGATTAACAAAGGCATGGCACCGTCAGAAAATTCAGCTATTTCCGATCATATATATTTGAAACGGGGCACCCAGTCAATTCGACCAATTTCTCAATCCTACATAAAGCAAAATCAGAAAAACTATTATTTATTTATGAAGCCCTTTATTTTAAACAACAAGCACCTGATTTAAAAAATTAAAAAGTTTCATGAACATGATATTATAATCGACTGCTCACAAGTAACAAAAATCAACAACAATTATCTAGTATCCAGGCAAGACCGAACAAGCCCTCGACAAGAATCAACAAACATTCAATCGGATTGGCAACAAACTGAAGAGGAAAAAATAGATGCGCATAAGGCCACAGAAATTTCCAAACACTATGAGCGTTCAACATTGCAATCAACACTTGCGCAGTTACCCCGTCAAGAATACAAATTTGCGCAAAAATGTGAAACGCAAGACTACACTCGTAAAAATAGCACTCGTAAACGTAACAGCGAACAAATCGAACAGGTGGGTAATTCTCAAGCCATCGATACAATAATGACCAGATCTCAGACATCACTTTGCAATCCAGTGAGAAGGACCTTTACATGCAAACAGGCACACACACAGACACAAACGCGTACACACTTACCAATCAGCCAAAACAAGTATTAGAAAACCGAGTCATAATTTTCGTCACCCACATATTGAAATGAAAACCTAGAATTTATAAAATGAAAGATTGTAGAGCGAAGTTTAGTATTCTCGAAATAAATGGCCATTATCCACTTTGTTATTTATGTGTTTTTTCTTCCTAATTAGAAATATACTGCGTAATATTCGAAGGCAATGGACATTATATATAAATATATATACCTGCATTGAAATGAAGTTAGGCTTTCCTAAAGGATTTGTATTTCAATTAAAGTTAGCCTATTCGTAGACACATTGCAGTCAACACATTAAATTTTATTCGTCATCGATTTTACGTATAAAACAACTCATGCTGGTCCAATTAATATCTTTGACTGTGTGTAGATGTGCCCAGATTACATAAAACAGAGCCTTTTAGATTCCCCAAAAACAGAGAACCTTGACAGAATGCGTTGTACGCGCAACGAGTTTCTTCATTCACATGATTTGATCAAACAAATATCAGGGTTTCAAATGCGCCTTCACTTATATATCATGACTAACTAGGCGTCCACATAACGTATATTGATGAAAAACAATTCCTTTCTTTCAGTTTGATCTGTATAAAGTTTCTTATTAACTAAATTTGAAAATTGAAGTAAACGTGCAAAATAGCACTGATAAAAGTTTTAACCTGATTTTTGCACGAAAAATCAACCATCTTTAATGAAAATGCGTTTTAACCTGCTATTGAATACTTTGGCCCAATCAAGTGTACGCATGAAATGATTCAAATTCTATTTTTAGTAAAAAGTTATTCTTAAAGTTGTGTGTGTCTATTTTTAAAATATTTTTTGAAAAATATTTTTAATGTACAACACTTCAGGTAGAAAAACTGTTTCAGTTTGTGAACTTTTGAGGAACTCGTTGGTGTTTACAAAACTGATAACATAGTGTCATTGCAATTAGGCGTTGGAAGCAGACACGCGACCATTTCGGTAATGTGAGTGTACTAAGGAATCTGTGCCGAGTTGCCAATTGAAGGAGACAAATTGAACCGTCTCGAACAAGTCATACAACAGCTAAGTAAGTTGTAATGAATTCGATCTGTATTTTATTCGAAAAGGCTTTATTAATGCACTTCGTCTAACGTTTCAGACTAGGAGCATTTTGTAGCTGTAAAATGACGTAATTCTGTTGGATTGCACAGATCGATATCATTCTACATAAAATATCGATTATTGATTTAAACCAAATTCAATGAATAAGCAGACGACGCTCTCTAGCATGGCGCTATTTTAGTCGCAATAAATCATGCATATTAGATAAACAATAAATAAAGGATTACACACACATATATATATATATATATATATATATATATATATATATATATATATATATATATATATATATAATTTGGTTGGATGAACACCACAAAAACATAATAGAAGAAAGTAAATTTATTCGTGAATGTTTTTATTTTGATTTTGCTCAAATTAAACACATTCACGGTTTTTCTTTAGTGGGTGGTCTTTAATTCCCCAATGATCCGATTTATCATCTCCTCCTACTACGCGCTGAGTTCGGCTTCGTGGTAGCTGTGGGCTGATTCGTCCCATCTCCCCCAAAGGCTGTCAGACAATTCGTATCGAGCCGTCGCAAAGCCGAACCTAGCTTGTACCTGGAAATGAGGATAAATTGGATCGTTGCGGAATTGAAAGCGCTTGTAGACCACCAACGTGTGACAATAGTGGATCCGTGAATTATGTTGATCGCAATGTGTGGCCAAGAATAAAAAATGGCTAAAATTTGTCTAGGAAGCCTAATTACAAAAAGCATCTAGTTAACGTAAAGGATGCATTGTGTTACAAATTAATGAATGCAATTTTGTTGTGATTGTCGAATACATGTCAAATTTGTGAATACCTTAAGCTGAGCGTTGTTTACGTTACCTTTTTTCAAAGTGCCTGGCATCTGTTTATTCCATCAGCGTCGGTTGGTTATCGATCTAGATATAGCATAAAATCTGATTGAGACGGTAAGGCAATTTTCCTTCTCCTGCAGCGTTTTTGGCTTATTTGTCAACTTAGTTTCTGCATTTCTCGAATTTGCAAATCTGATGATAATGGTACAGCTTCTATTTACTTTCATGCGCGTAGGAATTAGCGACTTTGCGGTACACCTGATTGGTGCCCAATTTAATCGACTTGTAATTTACATTGCGAAGAAAGTCATGCTTGAAAGTGTACAATTACTTTAAATCAGGCGCGTGCTGCATAAAGTTCAACCATTATTGATTTTGCGGAAGTTGATGACAACAATTTAATTCAAGTTTGTGAGCTTCACATAAGCACCAATCCAATTGTATCCAACCAAATGCACGACAGCTAAACAACAGTCAGTCACGTGTACCTAAATGTCCCACTTGCCAATCTTGATCAGTCTCAATAAAACAAACAGAATGTCACCTGAGCAACTGTAATTTAATTAGAGAAAACTGACGCGAATTTATTTTACTTATATGTTGTCAGTATAATATAAAAATTGCGTTAAATAGCAAAATCAATTCACAAAGTAGACCGGTTTCGTACTATTTGTGAACTCATTAAGAACTGCCTAGAATTTTTGGCGGACAACACCCAAATTAAGACTCATTTGTTTTAGAGTCTGAAACCCTATTCATTTCGCCACTTGTGCTACGTGCAATATGAAATTTGAATTCATATACTATCTTCTGTTTCTGGCCAGTCTTTTCTTTAGATGTAGTAGAACGTTCCCTGGTCTGAGTCCCGTGCGTTACAAATTCTGAACTGTACTTGAAAAATTCTAAAAAGAAGAAAACGGGCAACTGGACGAATTGCATTTACTGCCTAATTCAAATATATATATATATATATATATATATATATATATATATATATATATATATCTTTATAATGTCCATTGACCCTAAATATTACTCGGCATACTATTATTAGGAAGAGAAACCATTTTTAAATGTGGATAATGGCCGGTTTATTTAAAGAGCACATTAAAAATTTGCACTTATGTAAACCCTGGGTGTTTATTTGATAATGTGGATGATAACTAGTCTGATGAAGTGAGCATTGGGTGCACGGGCGCCGATTACAATTATTGAAATCAAGGTTGCAATCCTTTTATAAAAATCTGACTCAGTATGTACATATAAAAGGCAATTCATTCGTTAGGCCGGTTTCGTCCACTTGGGAACTCATCACGTACCGTTCAGAATTTTCCTGGGCATGTCTGCTTCGTAATCTGCTACTCGAACCATGAGCCACCCTAGCGCACACTACACACAATTTTTATTTATATACTAGCGAATGTTTCTTAGTTAGCCTTTCCTTTATGTGGAGCCTATATGGCATCAGCTTGGACCTAAAATTATTTTCTATGTTGACAGATTGGTGGTGGATCGTTATTATTACTAACTATTATATTTAATATTTGTTAATGTAAACGATCTACTTGATTAATTGCTTTTGATATCTTCGCAATGTTTAGCGTTTTATGTCAACCCATTTATAATAACATTCCTGCCACTAACTTTCAATATATATATATATATATATATATATATATATATATATATATATATATATTTGTCTGATATCAGTAGGTGTATGTATATATATATATATATATATATATATATATATATATATATACATAAATAGATGAATACATTTTTTGCTTTTCAATTAGTTTATCCAAGAATATCCATCAGAGGAAGTCTGTTTTAAAAAAAATTTAACTCTTCGACCTACCTCAGTCAGTTAAAGGTAAAAATATCTAATGTAACGTGTTTTACGATAAAAAAATCAGAATGTAAGCTTGGGCATCTTAGTTTTCTACTATTGCTGTGTGTTTTTTCTATATTTAATTTGAATTCTTCAGAAACAATTTTTCTCTTTCTGGCCTGTTTTACGGCAGCAAGATCTAATCTGGTTAATAACTATGTTAAACAAAACTATGAACGGAAATCCTTGTTTTGAACAATCGTGTTACCCAATATTGTTCACGTAAATAATGGCGCAATTATCCACTTATCGTCAGGATGCTAACTCTGGTTATAGTCAATTTTTAGAATATACTCAAAAAATTCTCGTCAGATTTTGTCAATTTAATTTAAACGCAAATCGGGATACAAAATTTGTCTGGATGTGAAGTAAGCACTAATCGAATATCTCATTTAACCAGGCATTCGGCATGGAAAAACTATCGTTTTTTCGCGTTTTCACGGCTTTCCGTTTTTCATTGCGCCAATTTTACATTGCGGTTTGATATCCGCTAGACGACACGTCGTTTTGCTCCTTTGGCGATAGGTTAAACAGAATATGTGATTGGCACTTAGCTCAAGTAAGCCAAGTTGTTGTGAATACTTGTCATCATCTCTCGTGCAAAAAGCTACTAATAGCTTTTGCAACATATTGCCTGTCCGCGACAAATTCCCAATAAGGAAGAAACCGGTCTACTGGATGAATTGCCTTTTCTACACTATACAGTTCTTAGTTTATACTAACATATGTAAGTAATTAATGGGTCAGGTTATTATGCCTTTTAATCTTTAAAGAGGCCATTGTGCTGGGCATTGATAGTTTACCTATTTTACTTTTACGTTTACATTGACATCAATTGTTGTTAAATTTGTAGTACATTTTTCCTGAAGATATTTCGTTTAACCTCACTGTTCTATAATTCTTGATGCGTGCTCTTTACAGACATAGAACACCAAAGTCGTTAACACAGGTATACACAGTGTGTAAATGTGAATTCGTCTATAAATTTATTTATTTTAAGATGTATACATGTTGCTGTAAACGATATTTGCCAAAAGATAAGTCTCTGTGTGCATAATCACGATATCGGCTATACATATGCGTGGTAGACACAAAATTCTTTGTATACCCTATGTTAAATATATGCCTATCGTAAATGTGTAATAATTTAATAGTTTATGTGAATAAAAGTCGTCATATGAGGATTAACCTTAGTTTGATACATAGATTGCAAGCATGAAAATATATTGAACTCACTAGCCGGTTACTTTAACAGTTTATGCAAGCCGTGATCAAAGCCAGAAACAACGTTATTATCTGCGAAATATCGACAAAATGGACTTGTTTTCGTATTTCGACTAATCTAGTAGTGACGATAATTTATGAAATCAGGTGAAAATTTGTAAATTCATTGATTATTTGATTGGTTATTTTTTTCAAAATTAAGTAGCAAAAGCATTTAAATCACTTTTCAATTTGGAATTGGTTAATGAGTTGCTGTGCCTGTGAGTAATGCTTTTAAAGACGATTAATTCTACGCGTCTGTAAAACAAGGGAAGTCCGACTTTGTCGAGTTGTCTCCATCATTTATCGCCAAATTTAGGATAGTTAGACAAAAACGTGGTCATACACGCTCAGTTAAACCTCGGACCACAACCAATCGCTTGAACGCGTTTGGTAGGCGCCTACTAAGCAAATAATTGAGTTCATCCTACGAGTGATATTGTATAACGCCGACTTCGACGGCTTCCAGTGTATGACACAGCGCGAACTGAAAACAAAATTAGGTAATTAAACAGTCAGGAACAATTTACAAGCATGTATGTGTCTAATTTTCGGATAAGAAACGATTTTAACGAAAGCATTATTTAATCAATAACCGGAAGACGACTTGCTAAAGAACAGCGTGTTGTTCGGAGATTTGTTTTTCTGTCTTCGTTAAACGCGCTCTGCTTTAAAGCGTTTCTGCAAGCCTATTAATTCTCCCGTTCATATATAAGCCTCATTTTGTCATATTTAGGAAAGAAAGCGAACATAAAGCATATTTCATTCCAGAATTAGTCATTGCCTCTCTCTCTCTCTTATATATATATATATATATATATATATATATATATATATATATTGTCTTGTTTTAATTTTTACCACTTCTTTCTAGTTAAGCTAGCCGAATGACCGAACAAAATTAATTTGATGACAGATTTAACACGTCAATTCTGTTTTAAAAAATAGTCTCTCTATTTTCAATTAAAAAGCTCTTTTCTGGATTAACGGATGTTAAAATTGGTGTTGCATTTTCAAACTAATTTTTTCCCCTCAAATCTTTGTTAATTACTTCTGCTTTTATTTGCTTGCATTAGCGCTGTCAATTTGAGCTAGCAAACGCAGCATTAGAAACGCAATCTTGTTATGTCAGAATAGGAAAAGAATAATAATTAGTTCTGCATACATCTGCAAGACAGGACGGGTTTACATAGAACTCATTATTATGTTACATAATGCACGAATCGATATTCGCCCATGTTGAGCTTTAGCTAATTAATCATTCGCAAAATGAATAGAAATTAAATAATGCTAAATTTAAGCAGCTAACGCTGATTTGACTCCAACCATTGAGTGCATGGATCGGGTAACATATTCTTATCGCCCATTATTGCTTTATATAGAAAGTAAGACATCCATTTAAGTAGAATGAAAGCGAGCTTGCTTCCTTAGTTTGTTTTTCAAAAACAGGTGAGGCAGGACCTACTGAAGAAGGCGGCCGAACTATTTTGGAAGTAGAACATAAAACTGGCATCAGTACTGCATTAGTCCAAACACAGATCACGTAATTTCGATTAATCCAGTTTCGAAAGGCTTTGCATTCTTTTAAGCGTCATTAGAGTATGACTGAAAACTGCCTAACGAGGATCAAAGCGTAACACACATGCAAGTTGAGCGGCCCTCACACTTAGTAGTCCAAAAGACAATTTGTGACTGAAATCTCCGGCTGCACTATTTCCATGTAGTCACAAATGTTAAAGTTAGCAGTTTTCACCACATTTATTAAGTAAAACAATAAAACAATCATTGATAGTGCACATAGTGATAAAAGCTCTTTAAAATAAATTTGTGGATTTAAGATAACACTAACACTGCTTTATTAATTCAGTCGCAAACCGTTGCCGAGATACAGTTTCATACCTTTTGTAGCGAAGAACTAAAAAACATGCAATTGTGTATTAGGTGTTGCGCACCTTGTAACTCATTAATCCAAATATGGCCAGAAGGATTGAGCAAAGTCAATGTGACCTCAAAGCCAAATCACTACTTACAAAATATATATTCCACGCTGTACATGGTGCAAACCCTATGGTCGTTCTGTCAGAACCAAATTGGTATATGGTACCAACACAGTGGAATTAAAAGTCTACTAAAGCTCAACAAAATTGAGAATTACAACTATTTCTGAACACCTGTTACTCCAATAAATCCATACACTCTGGACTTGATCGATATCAGTTATCATATTTCGCGGTAATCATGGCATCATTCGATTCAATATAGAACAGTTAGATACTGTTTGTGGCGGCGAGCTAATATATTTGAAATGATATATAAAGGTTTGGCGCACCTAGTAACAAATTAGTTCCAATATAATCAGAAGGATAAAACAAGGATAGCATAAACAGAACGTTACGTGCTTACTGGCGACTCATCAGAAGAAGACGCTATTACGTCCTACTGCATATAAAGTCGTCGACAATGTGACTTCAAAGCAAACAGACTATGTATAAAATATATATGCCGCGCCTGTAAATGGTACAAAAGCTACTGTTGTCCTGTCAGTACCTGATACCAACACAATGGTTCTCGAATAATTGCATGGTGTCAACATTATGGTTGACGAGTCGGTACATTGTACCGACAAAATGGAGATCTAGGTATGCTAAAGATCACTAAAATTGAGAAATGAAAATACTTCCGAACACTTTTTACAGCATTAAATTCAAATACCAGGAGAATGAACAGAATTCTGCAAAGTATGTGCTTAGGACATCGGTAGCCATCATTTACAGGAATATTTCTCAAATGTGCCCATCATATTTATAAAGTAGTAGAGTGGAGTTAGCAACTCCAGTCTGTAGTTTGCACTACTGCTATTAATTCGCGAGTCCGTAATATACCAATAAATTCAATCGAAAAAGCTTAGAGTCTGCATTTTACCTGTTATGCTCATCATCTTAGCATGAAAGCTAAACAGTCTCGTGAATATCAACCGCAACGCATATATAAAGCGTGGGAGGTTATAAATGTAGGCTCACATAAATTGTACATGACTGAAAATAACGGTTGCACATCATCTGTACATTCATGAGGAGAGCGCTTTTGCGACTTTCGCCACTTGTTTTTAAGTTCTAAAATTAGACAATCAAAGACTACGCGGTGATGATGAAAATTAATTAATTCTGGTTAGTGTAGTTTGGATAAGCGTACATTCTCTTTCATGTTCCGATTATACGAAATGTAAAACCTTTTATCGGTCGCATGCGTTAATGCATTTCGACACGAATGATAGGCGAACAATATCAAAATTTCGAATAAACGACTCAATATAGAGGAATTGCAGACACGAATGCTTAGATTGATGAAACTCTATATCAAATGTCAATATTTTAAAGTTACAATATCGTTGCCTGGAGGCGACAGTTTATCTTCACCTAGAATTTCACCTAGAGAAGAATCTACTTTACTACTAATCCGAATACACGTTTACGTTTATCTAATGGCTGAATAATTAGGCCAAATAACAATTTAGCCTATGCTGAATCGACTACGTAATTTTATGTCCAATAAGCCTATCCAGGTATTAAATCCCTAAATATTTCCTACGTGACACCAAAAATTGCATACATACGTCGAAACTTTGATTTAATTCACGGTCTGAGATTTAAAACTAAGACTTCTTAATACTAACCAACATAGATTTAACTAGGTTGACGGGTTGTTCGTTTTTTTTGTTGCGATAAACTACCAATTTATATTTACGCCGTTCCTCTGAATGAGATATAATTAATTCAGTATTAACTAGCGGTTAAACAGAGATAAGATCAAGTACAAATTTGAACAATAAACATTTTGGGGTAAAGAATTCTATTTAAATGGTATCTGCCATTATTACGTGATAAATCAAGCATGTTGAGGAAGAATTGATCGAAGTTTCAAAATAATTATTGAAAATTAGAATGCACCTGAGCACACGGACAAATTGCACAGGTATGCAGTTACATTAGCCTTGTGAGTTGAGTAAATTTGGAAAACTTTGATTGTATACATTAGTGGGTGTTATGGCATTGTAGCGCGTCAAAGTTCCGAGTGTCGTTGTCACTTTTGGAGACGAGTTAAGAGCATTAATGTAAACCCCTGAGGCGGTTTCTACACGCAATGATACCTGTAACTAAGCGAAAAGGAGGCATTCGGGCAATAACGTATTTATTCAAGTGAGCGCATTTTAAAATGGGCAGTTCTGTTCGCAACATTTGTAGAATCTCTAATTTCTAATCTTCAGATATGCCTGTTAATGACACTTATTAATTACTTGCTGCGTTAAGCAAGCAGGCGTGCAAAGTTAATGAATTGCTAATTGAATGAACAAGTCATTAAGTGATTAAATGCTGCACAGCGCTACTTTGGTGTTTATCCCTGGATATTATAGTGTGTTAATTAACCTTGCAAATAGTGCATAGGTGCCTGCTTTTGCAAATACAAAAATACCAAATTTCCTTTACTGAATGATTGACTGGCGGACTAACATTGCATGTCTGCCCGGCAATGATGCCCATGCTTTAGGCTACGCATCAGAACGTGCAACGGTGTTCACGTGCTGCCTAAACTAACGGGACGCCGCTTGGCCAACTTCACTAAAAAGCCGCTGGTCGAAAATTTGCGAAAATAGGTGCTCTACGAAAAGCGTTTGAATGCTTACAGGTGACCGAGTGACTGGTAGACTTGGCACAGCAAAAATCCACAACAACAGGGGATTTCCGTTTTGTTGTTGATAACTTCCCAAGTCGCCGCCTAACACAACAAACTTCTCACTGGATATAGATGAGTTGCAAACTTGGTGAGCTAGTAGTAGACTGTAGTTTGATAAAAATCGAAAAAAGCATGAATCTACAGAAGTGAGAAAATCCATACATACATACATATATATATTTACATGCACCAACAGACACAAACGCACAAACAAGCATACCAATTTACTTATACATGGCCAGATTAATAATGCATTGATAATCTTTAACTGCGGAAGAGCAGGAGGGTGTGGGAAACAGAATTTAAAGATTTGTAGGTAATGACGAAGAAGTGAGAGCTTAACGGATATTATTAATTCCATTGGATAGAATTCACCGTTAAAGTCAATGAATACTCTAATTAAATAACACTTAATTTGATTTTGCTTTAGAGTACACAAAAACCTTTTCCCAGGCGTTACTTTTTTAAGCTGTAAATTTTTGTCCACCTGCTCACGCACTTAACAGTCTTTTGGTATCTAACATAAAACAAACAATTTTTAGTCAGTTACGCTAAAATAGAGGATGCCAAACTAAACAAATTTTGTTATGACGCCAAGTAATGCCTGGGCACGAAAGAATGGTTTATAAATTACTTAGGTTCAATAAGTTAACTTTTGTTAAAATTACAGTCAAATGGATTAACGTGTTGACACAGCTTCCCTACATTTTACGCAAAAAACTGTGAATCAGTCTTTAAAAATTTTTGCCTTTATGCGTCAGGCTGGTTTTTTTTCGGATAGGTTTTAATTTGACCTTCGACTCGTATTCGCTTTATCGTGATTGGTTATCTGACCTAATCCTTTGAATTCGATCTGCGGCTCGCATTCACTTTAACGTGATTGGTTAACTGACCTAATCCTTTGAATTCGATCCGCGGCTCGCATTCGCTTCAGCGTGATTGGTTAACTGATCTAATCCGACTTGCATATAAAGGTTCTGGCAAATTGTAGCGCGAATTTGCCAATGCTTGGTGGTTTACGCAATCGAAACAGCGTTATACCAAAATGCTAGTGTTGGACACAGGTCATATATTCGTATCTTGCATTGGCTTGTAGCGTTTAAATCGCCGGTCAATAAGGTGAGGTTTTCTACCAACTAAACACGCTTTCAAAGAATGATTCATTGCGTCACTAAATTTATGGTAAAATGATGAAATATTGGATGTTGTAGGAGAGGGGAAAGTGAGAGGCAAGAAGCCCTATTGTTAGAAGTAATATAAAAAAACTTTAAATTTCCCATTTTCGATTACTTATTTCGAACAGAGTTCACGTTACGGGAAGAGCAACTACTCTTTGTCATCTAGAAATATGAATTAGAGTTTATTTTTATCTCGTGTTAGCAAATTTAACTGCAAGAATTTTTAAATTATTATACTTGCAATCAACGATTGTTTTATCGCGCAACTTACGAAAGTTTGGCGAAAAATACAAAAGTTCTTTTTTGCTGACTGTCATATCCATACATTTGCAAGGTATTTGAGGCGACTAGAGGTGATAGTCGCATATCTGAATTGCCTTTATATTACAGAGGCATTTCACGGTCATTCTTGCCATTCAGTTCGCTGTCGTGCTCTGGCGATTTGCCTTAGTAGGTCGAAAGGCGTTAATGCGAGTGACTGGAAGCAGATTTGCTGTGTTATTCTATTTGATAAATAAATTTAAACTAGTGCATTTCTTCAGACCAGTAACTTTAGTTAAAGAAAAAAATGCTAGCGAAGTCGTTTCATTTATATTCAATAATATTCATTTTTTGAATTTTTTCCCAGTTAGCATTTAAGCGTCATGTGCTATTCGCTTAAATGTATATATCCATTTAATGATGTAAAAATTGATAGAATTTTGATTTGTAACACGGATGCATTTAATCTGTCTGGACATGGTCCTTGCCTTCCTTGCTCGATATTAGTTTAGCCTATGCATTGTCTTGAATAAGTTGAATTTTTCTTCTAATCGTTTCCAGCAGGTATATCTTTCCTGCGAACTTCAAATTCGATCTCGTTAAGTTTATTCGAAAATAAAGAAATGGGTTGACGCCTGGTATTGGCACACGGGAACCACAAAATTCCGATTGAGGACCAGAGTGTTTTAGCCAGGCGTACGAATCACTCTGTCAGTAAGAAAGGTATGAATCAGAATCTGAAAGAAGCCCCAGTAAAATATTATGCACATCGGATCAAGACTGACTTATTAGTGGACTTATCAGATAATTAATGATTAATTAATTATGGAGAGTAATGTCCTTCTAAATTAAGCCCTTTAAATTTTATTTTACTTTTAAAACTCTTATTGAATTGAACGCATATTAAAGGGCTTACATTTTCTTCCCCTATGTCGCTTATTATTCGTTAAATAATTTTTTTAAATTTTATTGTCTCACCACTACTTATTTTATATCATATCCTAAATAAGCTTCGTAATTTATTAAATTGATTACTTTTGCTTGCTCCCACTCAGTCTATTATGGTCACTCTGGTAATATTTATTTTTTGAAATTTTCTCCAGTTATCGTTTAAGCATCACGTGCAATTCTCTTTAATGCATATATACATTTACTAATGTAAAAATTGATAGAATTTTATTTATAACACGGATGTATTTAATCTGTCTGGACATGGTCCTTGACTTCCTAGCTCGATATCAGTTTACCCAATGCATTTAAAAAAAAATGTGTTGAATTTTGTTTCTACACGTTTCCAGCAGGTATATCTTTCCTGAGTATCTTCAAAATCGATCTCGTTATGTTTATTCGAAAAGAAAAACATGGGTTGACGTCAGGTATTGGCTTACGGGAACCACAGAAATCAGATTGAGGACCAGAGTTTTTTAGCAAGTCGTACAAATCACTCTGTCAGTAAGAAAGATATGAATCCATATCTGAAGCTAGCTCCAGTAAAATATTAAGAACATCGGATTAAGACTGACTTATTAGTGGGCTTATCATCTAATTAATGATCAATTAATTATGGAGAATAATGTCCTTCTAAATTAAGCCCTTTAAATTTTCTTTTACTTTTAGAACTCTTATTAAAGGGCTTACATTTTCTTCCCCTCTGTTGATTATTCTTTCGTTAAATAATTTTAAACATTTTATTGTCTTACCATCACTTCTTTTATATCATATCCTAATTAAGCTTCGTATTTTATTGAATATGATTTCTTTTGCTTGCTCCAACTCAATCTATTAAGATCTCTCTGTTAATATAGAATTTCAAATGATTAGAATAATTAATAAGTCTGACGCGTGCAAGAAGAAAATTAATGTCTATTGTCTAAAGTTTTATTTTGATGTACGCATACGTGTATTAATTATACGTAACTGAATCTTTTTAGTTATGCATTCATATACATATGCACATGCGTGACGTGCGTCTGTATAATGAAATGACAATATCTGTTATTAAACAATCCTATCTTGAGTACAACCTGAGTGGTTTGAGTTGAAAACTTTAACACGTGCTTGGCGCCTACGGATATATAATTTTGTCAAGTACTGTGGCATGTTGTTAGGATAAATGATTCTGATATATTGGTTACCCAACCTGAAGATTCAAGGGCAACTTCAGTTACGTCATTTCACATGGAGTATATAAAACAAATAGTCTAACGCGTGTAAATGGTAAATTCTTACTCAGCCACTGTAGTTTCATTTTGTAGGATGAACAAAAGAGTTATAGATACATATATACACATGCGCATAACTGACACACAACTATCTAGGATATTGGGGCAGTTAAAAACATTATTTTAGGAAGTATAATAAATATAAATAGATCTGTCTTGTATGAGGATATCACATTTGCCACCAGTTCATTTTTCTGTCAGTATGAAAATGAAATCCAGAATTTTTTTTAAAAAATCGGAAAAGAGTGAATGATGAACAATTTCAGAAAAAATAATTGTGAACGGCATCAGAGTGATGAAAAGAAAATAGACCCAACAATCAATGGGCCTGTAATTACATGTAACAGATTAGTTCTCAGTCTTAAGTAAACGCTCACGCACATACACACAAGCATACAGACTTGACATACGTGTATCCAGAGAATAGTCAGATGATGCTAAATCGCTGTAATTTCACTGGGATGAGTATTCACGTGCAGTAATTGATTACTCCTCAGTCTAAAACAAACGAGAACACATACACACAGGCATGACTTACGCTTATCTAGTGAGTTGTCAGTAATTGTCATTAAATCACTGCAACCTCATTTCGAAGAGTGTACACATGCAGACAAATACACAATCCAATTTTATATACACTTACCTAGTAAAAACCAAGTTATGCTTAAGAGGTCTAACGACAAGTATAAATGGGGCAGTTTAAGCTTAAATTTTCCACTTGTCATTTTTGTGTGATGTGCTTTCCATTGAAAAAGGCCTCCATATCCGGAGGCCGAAATATATGGCAAAATCATGATGCCAGTGGATTAAAACAGTTCAGTACGCAATCCAAAAATCAGGTAAATAATCAATGGGCAACACAATCCGTACACTTGAATATGTAAAGGAATCAAGATTTTACCCACCTACGATTGCTATTAATTGTCCCGCAACGGAAAATTTTGTATTACAAGTAACAAGAAACAGCACTGAGCTAGGTAGATAAAATTTCAAAGATTTCTAGCGAAAGGTTAGTCTGAAGATTAAAGGAAATGGCTAGAGGAAATATCGCACTTGCTTCATTTGCTTGATTTTTTAAAAAGATTTTTGGTGATCTGTGAACTGAAGAAGGCAATCACCAAGAGTGGCCGAATTATTGTCAAGAAACAAAACAACTGGAATTCAACCTGTGTTAGTCAAAACGAAGGTCAGATAATTTTGATAGGTAGATTTTCGCAAATTTATTAATTCTTCTAAATAGGAAAGGAAAATCAAATGGAATTTACTGTTATTCAGACAGTCAAAAACTGAATCCACTAAAATTGCTGCTTAAATCCTATCAGCGATCGGCACTTATTCTGATTAACTTGTATTAGTTAATATTTTGGCGAAAACCTTTATGTATCGATTTCGTTGATTTTATTAAGTTTGCGTTGGAATGATTTGTGAACACACGGATACCATTTTTTGTGCGTATTTGCTGGTGTCTAAATGAGAATTTATGTATCGATTTATTTTTGTTTCGACGTATTTCTACGCAATATTGCCTCAATACATAGATGATAGACATTGAATACTGCGTCGCCTAAATTCAAAGTATATTTTAGAAATGGGTAATATTTAAACAATTCATGCTAATATTGATCGATGAAATTAGCGGTTACGTTGTTTAACATCTATGTTATAAATATACAATTACTAGGAACTTGCACACCAATAATTTTAGCAGTTTATGTAACTCGTGAACAGAACTAACCATGGTGTGTTTGTCTTGGAAATATCATTAAAAACGTTTCTATTTATACTGCTATAGTAGATAAAATAATTTCTGAACGCTGTTTAAAACTTACAATCGATGCATGTAATTTAATTGATTTTTGATTGATTAATTATTCTAATCATTTTTTTTGCAATAAGGAATGAGTAACGTTGCAATAATATATTTTGATATAAGATTTTATGTTCTTGTGTATAAAGGTTTTGAAAGGCGAATAAATTTATGCACTATTCATTTAATGATCAGACTTTAAACAATCAAAGACTGGTTTAATACAATGGGATTGGTGTTTACTTTAAGCTCGCAAACTTGATTTTTTTTAAAAATATGACAAATTAAGCAGAATTAATTAGCCAGACATTTCCAACCCGTATAACCAAACTTTGAACCATGTATTTGAGATTGAGATAAAGGCCAATTTTATTGCATCTAGCTAGTCACATAACATAGCAAAAACACCGTCAATCAAACGTACTTTATTGTGCGGCTTTTGATAACAATTATTAAATTCAAGTTTGCATGCATGATATAAACTGCATTTGAAATTATATATATATATATATATATATATATATGGCAATATAAACTAAACATTGAATAATGTAGAAAAGGAAATTCATCCAGTAGACCGGTTTCGACCTTATTGGGAACTCATCACCAATGTCCATTTAATTATTTAAATTTTCAATTCAGTACCACATCCTCAGGAAGCACGGTCTCTGTTCTATGTTGACAGATTTTGGGTAGTTCATGGGAACTTTAAATCTAAATGTATGCCGTATAGGCGTTTAAATTATTTGCTGAACACCATAATGCTATTTTTGGATGACGAATAGACGCTTCCTCGCAGTTTTATTTTTCTTCATCTTCACTCTTTATAGTCAGGGAACACCATAATCAGCACATTAAGTTAACACAATTTCTAAGTAGGAGTTAATTTATAACATTTTAGAATTTTTATTTCTGCGTCAATCGAGACATGATTAATCTTCTATTAGTGAGTTGTCACTAAGCACAGTTTTCATGTTGTGCCATTTAAAGTGCCGGCGTCTTTCCAACGAATGCTTTATCTTTAAAATTGTTGCCAAGTTCAGATAATCAGTCATCCTAATGACAGAGCATTATTTGGTGATTATACAATTAACTTTTGGTATGAGAGTCAAACAAACCGAAAGTTAAAAGATAGAAAGAATGTGAAATATAGAAACAACCGTTGGCTTATGTGCATCAACTCAGGTTCAGGCTAAACGCCTGAACATACAGTTTCTCATTGCCTTAATCAGACTGTTGTTGTTTTTCCACAGGCCTGCATAACCTGATAACTATATTCTTTTATTGTATTGGCAATTATCTTAAATGCCACATCTGCAGGATATATGTGCGAGATTTCCATGATCTGCTGCGCTACTGCAAGAGTCTATTTATCATTTGATTTTGGCACAGGCGTTTGGATTTAAATTTTCTAATACTTCGGCTACACAACATCTGTTCGTTTCGCCAACGTACGCATATATATTTTGATAAATAAGGTTTGAAGTGGAAATTAATTGCGGTTTTCAGTTAATTGCAATTGCAGGCAAATGCGCAATTTAAATAGCACGCGTAGTTTGGATAGTTTAAATGTGCGTATTAAAAACGCTTTAGTTTTCTTCTAATTTAGACGGACACGGCATTCCCCAAAAATTAAAAATTTAAGTAGCATTCCTTCTAATTTGGCCCTACATTCGTCTGTTTCTATTTTCCTATTAAAATTGGCTCAATCAAATGACGCAATTTTAATCGGAAGAATCGCATTTAGACAAACATGAAGACAATTCACACAAATATGCCGAAACTGCGACGGGTAACAACATTATGGTCTCCGAACAGGTGTATGGTACAAACACTATGGCTGACAAGTCGGTACATGGTAATAAAACAATGGATTTCAATGTATGCTAAATTTCACCAAAATTAAGACATTCAATTACTTCGGATTAACTGCTATGCCAGAAAATTCATACAATAGGGCTTTGATCGATATCAGTTTTCACGTTTCGCAGTAACCATGATACCGTTCAATTAAATATATAAAAGTTTGAAATTGTTTGTGGCGGAGAACTAATGAATATGCAATTGTGTATTAAGTGTTGCGCATCTAGTAGCAAATTAGTTCAAATATAACCAGAGGGATAAACAAAATTCAGGCTGAACGGAAGGCATAGTCTCATGCACGCTTATGTTTCGTCTTTACTAGCTACTCATCAGTAGGAGCAGGTATTACGCCATATATCCAATATATATTTGAGTGGGGAGTGTGGGTCAATTGGACGGTAACAGGTGTTCAGAAGTAGTTGTAATTCTCACTTTTGTTGAAATTCGGCATATCATGAAATCTATAGTGTTGGTACCGTGATACCAGCTAAAATATGGCAACCATTGTATTGCTACTATGTACCTACACGGAAATCGTTGTTTTGGTATCCTATGAAGACTTGGTATATATTTTAAATAATTTGTTGGCTGTGACGTCGCATTGTTGAGGACCTGATATTAAGTTATCAACTGATAATTCTTCAAGCCACGTTTACGAGCTTGATATAAACTCCAATCGCATTAGATTTAGCAAGTTGCTAAAGTTAGCAAAACTGTCGATTTCAAACGAACTGACTCAACTAGTGATAAATAATTAATTGTTCTCCTATTTCACACTCTGCCCCCGTTTTAATTTTCTTTATTTTTGCCTTTACTTATATATATATATATATATATATATATATATATATATATATATATATATATGAGGAAAGAATTATGAAATGGAATGACAATTATTAATAAACAGCATTTCTATAGTTTTCTACTGTTAGATGCTGGATTTGTCAGTGATAATTTCGTTTTTCCTATTATAACTGTAGATATGTCATAAACAATCGTACACAAACCATTTTTATTTTGCAATGCAAGGATATAGATAATTACGAATATAAATCACCTAGATATTCTCTATTTCATAATGGCAGATGGTTGAATAAGCGTATTGCAGGTTTCCCTATATACTGCTTGTCTAATTTCATGAAATCTGTTTCTCAGTGGTGATTACGATACTGGTATTGATTTTGTGTACACAAATAGAGACTTTGATACGGTTTACAGACCAGCTTATGCGTATTTTAAAGGGAATGTCATTGGCATTTAATTTATTTTAATCTGGCCTAGGTGTAATATATTTGTAGGGGAAATTAATTGATTTATTAAGCGACAGAGAAACAATTTATCCTCTGAAAATCACTTCATGCATATCGTAAACAAACGTTAGAGTCTAGTAAATTTAACGAAAACATAAATTTACAAATAAAAAATATTTATTTACGAATACTAATTTGAAATTTTCTTCAATTGCCTACGGAATTTTTTGAATATAATTTGCTCAAATTTTGACAAAATTCTGCGTGGCATCTTAACAATTATGGTGCAATCATTATTTAAATTTGGATAAAATTTAATATCAATGTTTACAGAATAATGTCCATGATCCCTTTAAATTTCAAGTTAATTGTGCAAACAAAAATAAATCTCCTTGAATATAAACTATCGATTATATTTGATGCAAGCCTGTATGGATCAACGAAAGGCAGCTCGACTGCCATGGAAGTATGTAACAACTCTAGATAAGAAAAAAATATGGATGTGCTAATTGTCCCCACTGATATTTTAGGAGCATTTGACGGAAATTCTTGCTCTGTTATTACGAAGGCGATTGTTTTGTCAAGGATAAATGTGATTTTTTTCTAAACTACTTAGCTCTTATTTATAAAATAGGAGAATGGATGTTCGTGTAAACAACATGCAATCTATATTTTGTAAGTTAAATCTGGAGTTTATCAAGGTTCTAGTGTAGAACTGCTAATATTCTATCATATTTTTGAATTTTGTGGGACGCGGTATTCAAAGGTTACATATTTCTATTTGCTGAAATTTTTAATATTATCTCTAAAATTTATCCAATAAACAGCAAATTCTCTAATTACAGTATAATACTGGATATTAGTTACCTCAGTGGATAATTAATAAAGCTTCATTAGAAGATTAATTTTCCTAAATCCCGTGTTTAAAAGTGGTTATAAGACGGAATTTAACTGTATTTATCTTCCTGGTGCTGTAATTAATTATGTTTTAAAGATCAATTTTCGACAAAATGTCACTGACCTAGACAGGACTATTTAGTGTACAGCATGTATAGAGCGACATATCGAAAGAATAATTGGCTGAGCTCAGAAAAAATGCGCATTAATAATGGGAAGTGTGTTATCAGAAGATATACACCTACATATGCGTGCTATTCTGATTAGACCGGTCTTGGATTCCACATCCGCAATATGGTATCCAATCAAAAAAGACATTTCAAACAAGTTAGAATCTGTCCGAAGAAAAGTTGTAAAAGGTTTTATTCCTGTAGCATACAGCGTATCTGCATGCAGACCTTAGTTCGTGTATTTAAACACAATATGATTCAGATGGCCATGAATCTGTTTGAAAATGTTCTGCCCGAACCAGTGAACGCGTATCTATTTGAGTCGAATAATGTCGAAACTCCACCTGTGGTGGAGAAACCGGCAAGCAAATCTTTACCTTTGTAAAAATATATAAAATGTGCAATCAATTGACAACCAGATTGAACGGCGTGCCTCCTACAAGGGTGCTTTTTAAACTGCTTTTCGCTGAAATTTTATAAGTCGTATATTGAATATTGGTTATGGTAGAACGGTTGCATTTTTTAAGCAAACTTTCGCGCTAAACTTCAATTGTTACTTATTGTTTATAGCAAAACTATAATATTAAATCTTCTGCATTGCTTTTCTACTTTAATATTTATAAGTTCAATCGTGAGATGTACTTAGATGTTGTCACAGTGCTTTGTTGGGAGTTATCCTCGAATGGCAAATTTACTACGATTTATTGCGATAACGACTCACGCCATTACGTTCTATTGTGCATAGTAATCTAAAATAATAGTCTAAATCTGAAGTCCCAACATGCAGACTTGGTCCTCGTAAAATCGCTGGTAAATTTTTAATAAATTTAACAATTGTACGGTTTCGATAGTCTAGAATAAAGTATTGATGTCGGTTGCGTATATTCTTCCGATTCAATTTGCTGTTGGTGCATTTGAATGATTGACGGTGTTGATCCATCATGAAACATATATTCGGATGTTCAACGTGTAATTTTAACGCAAAAGGAGAAAACCTACCGAGCCGTTAACGGTTAACGCATGCTTCATTTTAAAAATTTACAATCATTAAATACCTAACGCCGGGCCTTTGATGCCGTATGCAAATATCGGCCAAGATTTATTACTACAATTCAGTGTGATTACTAAGCACGAAGCAGAAATTTGCAAGCTTTACGTGCGCTACATCAGTATTAACATAAAACGTTAGTGTTTCACGTAAACGGAATATTTATTACTCTTCTTTCTGTAATGAGATTACATTTATTTGTTTTTCTCTGCAGCTAGGCTGAACGAGTGTTCGTACATATCATCAAATGAACCGTAAGTCACCGTATTAATTAGTCAAATAGGAGGTCTAAAGCTCTAAATATTGTTTTTCTTTTATTGCCATACGCGAACAGGGCAAAAGCATGAACAAAAGTCGTACCTCGACTTCCATTTCTCACAGGTGTACGCATGGGCGCACTTTGCCTGCATTTAGTCAGGTTGCAGAACATTTAACACTTAAAATACAGCTCACAGGCATACAGACAAATCAAAGCTAACGGATTTGCATGCGTACCAAACACAGTGACGAACAGAAAAACACCTTCTTTTTACTGTTGTAAGGCTATTAAATTTGCTCGACTTTGGCCAATTAACATAAGTGAGTAGGCATTATAGTAGTATTTCAAAATATTCCAAAGAGTAATGCCTTAATAGGTAAATAAAAATGAAGCAAAGCCGTTTATTGTATGCTTGCGGCTGTCTGTTTTCCACAGAAGTGCCATTTTATGCCGTCAGCATCATCGATTTTGAGCTATTTCCAATAATATTTATAATTGTCATGATGTTATAGGTTTATGTAAGACAGCGGCTTAAATTCCGGGAAAAATGTCAACTTTTTGTCATTCGATGGCGAAAAATTTGCGGAGTTATATTCGAACTCTTAATGAAAAATGATAGTTAAATGACTGTTTCGAAAAAACAACGCGTATACTTCACGTAAAAATGCATTAACTTATTAAAATTTCCCCTAGTGCTTAATACAACTTTATTGTGTGCTTAAGGATTACGACAGTTCCTATGATGATGATGATGATGATGATGATGATGATAATGATGTGAACGTGAATGACAGTGATATTGATAATGATGACAAGCTTTCTGAGATTGAACGTTGTATTTCCCATAATGAACACTAAGACGTGCCCACGCTGGTGATGATATGAATGTTTTTATTATTATTATTATTATTATTATTATTGTATTATTATTATTAATGTATTTTTATTAAATTGTACTGGCCATTAATGGTATAATAATTATTATTATAATAATGATCATAATTCATATCATAATACTAAAACTATTAATACTAAAACTACTAACAATAATAATGATAAAACTAAAAATAAAAGTAATAAAGATGATGAATTTGGTGATGACGCTTTTGGTCATTGCAATGGTGTTGATGATGATAATAGGATGATGATGGTGATGATTGTGCTGCTTCGGATTGTAGTCATAATGATGTTGATGAAAATACTGACACATAAGTGATGAGACGGAGTGAAAAATAAAACATTCCAATATCGAATGCGTTTTTAATGGACTTCTGCTAAATGCGAGGAATGAACTTCGATGCCAAATGTAAAAGGGAAATCAAAGTTTTTTTTATTAACAAAACTTTCTAACAGCTCCTGAATTTAATTACCTTTTCAATCTAGTTAAAATTCGAATTTGTATTTGCAGTTCTGTGACGCGTATAATAGTGTTAGTAAATGATTTTTAATTAAATTTATAAATTTATAAATCTACAAACTACGTTGTTTGCTGTCTTTTAAAGGTATCACTCGCTTTGACGTAATTTATTTTGATAAAAATCCACTTTTACAGATTTTTCAAAAAAGGATTATGTGGGAATAATGTTCATTTACCTGAAAACTCACTTGATTAGTTTCGTTTTATACATCACTTCTGTCGTAATCCATCAGTAATGGAAACTATTTCTTATTAATCAACACGAAATCACAAATTTTGCTGTTTTATGGAGAAATTCAAAGTCTTTCTGACACTGACCAGATAGTTAAGAACACCGAATCAATTATGTGAAAATCGTAATGCACAAAGGCTCAAACTAATCGTGGCTTCTCGCAACACCTGAGCTTCACCTTGTGCAGCTCTTGGGTTCAGTGTTAGGTCAGTAGAAAATTTCATTGAAGACTTATCCAAGTCTACCTTATCGATTGTACCAAATAAGTCAAGCGTAATATACCAGAATATATCTAATCTCGCTAATTATCCTAGTAAATCACCTGCAATGATAGCCAAGGCTTGCATTTGTTCATTATGGTTGAGTAGTCGACAGAAGTTTTCATTGATTTGGGTCTTTACGCGTTGTTCGGCTCAACAAAAGAATGTCGCCTAACTATCTCTAGCAGTCAAATTCTAATTTTCAAATAAAATCAACAAACAATATATTGTTTTACTATTGTGAATGTTGAGGCTAACAGCAACAACATGTTGCACATAATCTTTAAATCAGGTTGGCGAGCCTGAGACAAGCACACATCCCAATACCAATAAAAAATTGAAACGAGCCAGCAGTACGTGAGACTGACGTTTTTGCACCTGTCTGCCGTGTCGCCGGTGCAAAAAGAGATTGGTGATTATCAAAGTGCTCCTTATCTGATGTAGGCAAATATTATGACCAACCGTACAGTCACTGATTATTTAATTGTATACCTTTAAAATATCTTCGACAATAACTTTGAACGATTTATTGAGTTTATTATAGATGCTTTTAAAAAAATAATATTATATGTGTTTGCAATTTATAAATAAGCTATTTATATGTATTTATAATTTGAATTGAGTATTATATCGTGTTTTGAAGCAAAAATATAAATTTCGAAACAGGTATGCACTAGGCAATTACGAATAGGCTTTTTTATTTTCGCCATAACCAAACTGATCTGTAATACGCGATACGTTTTGAAATATATGCGAGATTAAATTGGATTAAATGAATAATTTATACAACAACGTAGACGAATTGTAAAACACATGTGCGAAATACGCGAACTCTCGCTCTATCTCTCTCTCTCTCACACACACAATAGATTAACTAATATGAATTCTTTGAATGCCAGAACTTATTTTTGGTGTTTACCTGAGGATAGAGGATGCTGAAATTGATAGACACAAATGTGCTAGTCTCTTCTCGTGTTTTACTTTGTACAACGTCTGTGAATCAGCCTGATTTGTTGTGTGAATTTTATAAACGGTGTGCTCAGTTAATTCGACAACTTCCTTTTCTTTGCCGGCCTACAAAACAGACTGAGCGCCAATTGCATTTGTTAGAATATTCAACGTTGGATTGCGGGGCATTTTGTTGAAAAAATTCATCATTCGTGTGTTAGGCATCCGAGAAGTCAAAGTTGCTTAGCTGCTAAGATTGACAAGTATAAGATCGTGCGTCTTTTTTAAATATCTTCCTGACAAACGTCTTCTTTTGAACGGCTACGTCTACCATGCCTTTCCGATTTGTTATGCTTCATGGTTGCTCCAAACAATAGTTCAAGATTCCCGTTTTCGAATAATGTTATTTTGAGCATCGCCCGTTCCTGGCATTGCAATTCTTCAGAACAGATGCCTTTGTTCTGTAGAATGAATTGCGCATCAAATTTCAATGTTGCGAAATCAGACTAGCGCTGTGGTATTGAAGCACTGCATAGTTCATGTCTGATTTCAGTCCACCTTCGTCCTGTTTCAATAGCAATACGTCAACGCGAGACAGTGCCTCCTATTGAGGGGTTTCACATACCAAAGTTAACCGAATATGATGTTCCATTTTGTAAAAGGGGATCAAAATTTAATTTTTTTCAATATTCTTACTTAACTTTGTGAAATTATCAACAACACAGCCTGTGAGATGGATATAACACGTATTGTGATACTTTGACAATGGTACTGTTGATAATTCCCACGTGCGTAATAATAATATTATGACGAAATTAAATTGATGAACACGACAAAATTCAGGCCAATGACACAAGGGATATTCATACACTATGTAAGTCATAACACGATTCTTTCAATAGTTTATGGTAAGCCCATGCAATGAACATCTAATACCGAAAAAGGAGGATTCTTAAGAAGACATGCAATAATATTATTCAAAAGTTTGCATGGCAAACAATCAATTAGAGATCAAAAGAAATGTATAATATCTGTGTCAGGCACTAGTCGCAACGATGCGACTGGTGGTTGGTTTATTATAATGTTCGATGACCGGTTAAATTCAATGGGATTGGTGTTTACTTCAAGCTCGCCAACTTGATTTAAAGAATTGTTACGTCCACTCGTGCAATCAATTATTGTTTAATTTCTGTATCAGCAAAAATCAAAACTTTGTCTGTTTATCAAGTTAGTTAGCCTAAAATATCTTCAAAATTCTATCAATTTAAGATTTATACTGAAAGATTTACGTTTAAGGGTATCAAAGAAACTTACTTATGTCAGTTTGCTACCATAGGCAATGAAATATGGTTCCTTGGCTTGACCAGATTTCTTTCTGAGCTGACAGAATTTTTCACGAATAATTAGATTTGCAAAAAAATTATTACGTGCAACGTAATAGTTTCCCAAGGTTACACTTCAAACACACCTTTACAGATCTACCAGGATATTATCTAATTTGGCAACATTCTTCATCGATTAGAAGAGACTTTGTTCGCTACAAGCTTCAGATTTTTTTCAAATGAAAATTATACAATAACATTCTTCAAATGTTTCATGTAAAAAGATTTTTTTCTTAATTTATGAGAAAATTGAAAATAATTTCTCGGCTGAACAAACGTTTTTTCGGAATTTTTCACTTAAATTAGAACCATACTTGATAATTGAATTTTTCAAAGACAAAAATTTATCACGTCTTCTGAGTTGTCACTGGTTTTAATTATCACACGTCTTTATATTTAACTTAGTAACAAGTATTTTAAATATTGAAACAAGTGGAATAATCAACACTAAAATTTGATTAAGTTATGGCGTTCCATAGGATTTCATCATAGTACAGATAATTTTGTTCTGCGAGAAGAATTATCTTGGTCGTAAAGTGAAATGACTAGTTGAAGAATTGGAAAATCATGCTCAACACTTTTGGAAACGAGGTGCATACGGCGAAGAAAATGTCAAAACTTGTTTAAAAAGATACAGTTTGATCCTCAACCGTCAGTTTTCCGCCGTGCTAAAAGGATAATCATGGAAGGTCGAAACGCGTTAGTATGTGTGATTGACGGTACTTGTGCACCGTTTTACGACTAATTAGATGCAATAGGATTGATATTTGTAATAATAACAATAATAATATCTATTTCTACTACTTCTACAACTACAACTAATACTTTTACTGCTACTACTACTACACTACACTACTACTACTACTACTACTACTACTACTACTACTACTACTACTACTACTACTACTACTACTACTACTACTACTACTACTACTACTACTACTACTACTACTACTACTACTACTACTACTACTACTACTACTACTACTACTACTACTACTACTACTACTACTACTACTACTACTACTACTACTACTACTACAGCCAATAATAATAATAGTAATAATATATAATTAATAATATATAATAACAATAACACTAATAATAATTTTTTGAGAGTCACTTATCTGTGTTTACTTAACTTGGGCCTGTATTTCAGTTTGTTGTCATATTTGGGTCGTGCCTAGGTTACGCCGAAACACGTCAGTATGCGCGACTGTCAGTGAGTTTGTTATGCTGTTCGACTGGATAAATAAAACGGTTTTGGTGTTTATCTCGGGAACGCAAACTTGACTAAATGAATTATCGTCACCACCCAAGCATTGAATGGCTGTTCAATGTTTTAGCTCACATACATGTGGCAAAACCTTCGAAAATACTTTATTCGTGATTGCATAGAAATTGTGCAGCCGACATTTCAAGCCAAACACACGGTTTGACAACATTTTAGAGACGAAGGGCGCAAATTTGATATGCCATAACTTGTTTAGGCTTTGTGTGTTGATTGTCGTCAGTCAATACGCTGTCGTGCTTCGGTATTTATTATAAATGAATGAAATGCTTCAGTATGCACGACAGACTACAGTTTGACTATGTTGTGCGACTAGATGAATGAAATGGGTTTGGTGCTTATCTTAAGTACGCAAACTTGATTTAGGGAATATATATGCCTTGCTGAAAGTTGCAGGTCTATAGACAGAGTGACTTGAAATGACATCTCAATCACCATATGAATAGTATGTCTTTATTGTTGAAATTTCCTCTAACGGTGTCAGGATGTGACTTCATTTTAGAAATTGGAATAAACTAGCCGTTCAAGAGAGGAAACTAGTAAAGCAAAATTGTTGGCGACAGTCGATGCTCTCATTTTGGCCCTTACACAGTTTAATTAGCTAAATATGGAATTTAATAGCGACGGCAAACCCATAGACTTGGGCAATACAGCATCGTTTGTTTTAAGTACTGGAATACAAATTGTACTCACAGGTGGATAAAACGACGAATGTGTTAAGTGAGTTAAAAATAAATTTAATTAAAGGAAGATGCAGATAATATTTTAAAATAATTCCTATTACTACTACTGTTGCTTTTGTTACTACTAATTTTGTTACTATTAATACTAATTCAACTACAACTAATACTCTCCATACTTACACTACTAATACGAATATTACTACAACTAAGAGAACTACTAAAAATAGTAATTATAATTTTTATTATTACTTTGTAAAACCAAAATGGCAAAATTTATAAAATTGTAACAATACAGCGTGTGAGCTGAAATTGTGAAATTTGGGTTCGCTTTTTCTTTATTAATTAATATTAAATTATTAATATTATTAAATAATAAATAATAATAATAATAATATTACATATTAATATTAAGTTATTTGTGCGATTAAATTACAACCCACTTAGAAATTTTTCGATTGGTTGAGATTTGAAGTTTAATCTGTCGGTCTAATAAAGCGAGCTGTAAAGGTAACAGTCGAATTTGTCTTGCCAAATCCATCCTTTTTATTATACATTAGGGAAAACATAAAAATATTTTTCTTTGTCAAACTATTATGAAGGCATATATATATATATATATATATATATATATATATATATATATATATATATATATATAACGATATTTCTTAAACATTGACTCAAGTATATCATTCAAGTAGGCCGGTTTTGTCCTTTTTGCAACTCGTCAATTACTCTACAGTATTTGGCGCGGATGGAACTCGAAACATGGACTATTTGCTTTGGAGTCTGGGACTCTATCCACTGCGTCGTTCTTGCCGCACGTTTTGGAACATTTGAAGTCATACACCGGCTTATATATTTGGATAGTAATTTGATCACATGAAGCCTATTTAAAATCACTGCAGACAGAAATGTCTAACTAATCATCGCTGGTCTGTCATTCAACACCAAACTCCACGCTACTTAGGGGAAGTTTTAATCAATTGAATTCTACAAGCATGACTTATGATGAAGACACATATATTGTCAAAATCCTGCCAATGGAATGCAATCGAATATAACTTGCGAAAGTGGTACCAAAACTATAACCGTTGTGTCTGTACCTGATGTCGTATCCAACTCGGCAACCATAGTGTTAGTACCATGAACCTTTACGGTACCATAATGTTGGCGTCGGGTACTGACAAAATAGCCATAGAGTTGGTACTCTTTACAAAATGCTAAGAGTGAATGATGTGTAGCTTGCCCATCGCTTGTCAGAATATCGTCATGCCACACCGATGGCCATGTAAGATCAAAACGTTTAAAGTAACGCCACTATCAGCGATTTGGCTCAGTGGGGGGCCTAATTAAATAACATCTGATTGATGTTTGCTCTAAGTTCGCTAACTTGATTTAAATAATTGAAACGTTTGACATTAATATATTGCGAGTGATCTGAGAACATGTTTAGCATTTTTTAATATTAATCCAACCAAGTTTATTCAATGTAGCGAAATGGATTTTTTACATTAAATGTAAAATGTTCATATTATTGGTTAAAGAGAGGTAATATATAAAAATTAGTACATTAGAGCTGAGTTAATTTATTTCGTTGCAAGTTTCACCATCCTTTTAAATATGAGAAAAAAGTACCGTAACCAATGTAATAACATTTTTTAATAAATTTTTTTCTACCAGGATCTACAGCCATTATTCTGGACTTGTTAATATTTTCGTTCATCCAATCCTAACACTACATTTGTCGTGATCAATCACATCCTAGTTATGCCTGTCTTTGTTTAGCGCAGTTTAGGCTGCTTCTTTTGCATAACGTCATGTGGTGTGTCATCGCTTACATTTTTAATTTGTCTGATATCAATGGGTGTGTCGTATATATATATATATATATATATATATATATATATATATATATATATATATCATAAGGTTTGGTAAAAGCTTGCAATGAATTATCATATTCGTGTAGATGCAAAAGAAAATGTTTATATATAAAATTGTATGAATAATTGATACAACGGTGTGATTGAATGTTTGTGTGCACGTCTGTTTTGGTGTAGCCCAATGGCGAATTTTCTGTAACCTCGAGCATATATATATATATATATATATATATAAAAATATATATAGATTTATGTGTGTGTGTTTGTGCGTGTGTGGAAAATAGCAGCAAAAATTTAATGTTCGTGAGTTCATAGATTTTGTGCAGTCGACATTTCTAGTCAAGTAGGACATATGCGAGACTACTAGAGGTGAGAGCCGCATATCTAATTTTGCATTCCATGTATATGCAATGCGGCATGATCCTCGCTTTTCAGTTTGCCCTCTTACTCTTACAGTATTTAACTGTTAAATATTGAATTTAATGATGTCATGCTTACCGCGAAATGTGATAACTGATATCGATCAATACCACAGTGTATGGGTTTACTGGAGTAACAGGTGTTCAGAAATTTTTGTAATTCTCAATTTTGGTGAACTTTGGCATAAATTGATATCCATGATGGCTCAATGGTTAGAGCACCAGATTCCGAAGCAGACGTGCCCAGGTTCGAGTCCTGTCCGCGAAAATTCTGGCCAGTACATGATGAGTTCCCAATAAGGACGAAACCGGTCTACTGAATGAATTGCCTTTTCTATACTATACAATTCTTAGTTTATACTGACATATGTAAATAATTAATGAGTCAGGTGTTTATATCAAGACCGAAACTTTGATTATAATAATTATTATCACCACCCGCGCAACCAATGTTCGTTTAATGATATTCATCAGGTTGTTATCATATACCGACTCGGAAACCATAGTGTTAGTACCATGAATCTTTTCGGTACAATAATGTTGGTATGGGTTGCTAACACAATAGCCATAGTGTTAGTATCCTTTACAGACTCGGTATATATATTATATAGTGTGTGTTAGCATTGAAGTCGCATTGTCGTTGACTTTAGATTATGTTAGCTTCACTATTACAGGTTTACACATTCGTCTAGGAGATTGTACTGTCCTATTATTCCACATTCTTCTACCAAATATATAGTGGTTAAAGGGCGTAATACCGGCTCCTACTGATGAGTCGCCAGTAAGCACGAAACGAATGTGAATGAGATTATACTTTCCGTTCATGCTGCCTTTGGTTTATCCTTCTGGTCACAACCTAACTAATTTGTTACTAGGTTCGCAACACCTAATACATACTTACTCTGATGACGATCATGGAAGGACGAAACGCGTTAGTACATATGACTGACGGTGGTTTTGCTAAGTTTTCCGGCGAATGATTAAATACAATGTGATGAGTGTTTCCTTCAAGCTTGCAAACTTAATTTAAAGATTTTTTTAAATTGATTTTTTATTTATAAGTTATTTTAAAAGCTTGAATGGACGCGCTATCGGAACAGAAATATTTGATTTTTATTGTAGGTTTAACAAGTTTACCCATGCAATTTGTCTGTTAGGAGAAGAGAGGACGTCAAAATACCTATAGGTTTATTTATTTCGAAGTTATTTATGATTTTTAATCATAAATTTACTATTACTAGTCTAAAAGTCAACAAGGTACGTTTTTCCTAAATTATTTAATTCACATGGTCATATTTAACCAACTGAAACTTTTGCAGCTAAGCATTATTGGTTTTTTAACGAAAACCATATTCGATTTTCTCGCAACACCAAATAAATGCTGTTTTGTCTTAAAAATATAAAAAAGGGATGGGTGAATATATTTTGGCAAAAATAAAATCTGCTGATATGTGAAATCAGTTGAAACATTGCAGACATGCATCCGGTCAGCTTCTAGCGAAAAACATACAAATTCAGATTGGAAATTATTTTATGTAAATTATTTTGATTCATGCAACAGACAATAGATAATTTTAAAACATTTTGCACAAATACTTACACTGAAAGCAAATTTTAAATTTCATGCATGTCAACGAGTAACTATTCAAAAATAGTTACTGTGGAATAAAAAGGAAATAAATATGCCATTAGAAACCCTAAGTCTAAGTTTCAAAATCTTTTACCTAAGCTTCATTGGCTCATATAGCTCATTATAGCCTAAAATACGTTGAAATTCACTGATATTTTTTATCCAAATTCATAATGAGCTTTTCGTAAATAGAATGTTTAACTTCATAATAAGTGAAAGATTGCCTCTGCTAGCAATCTTTCTCATAAAATAAATTGAATCTTTTATCACGTGCATGTTGAATGAGACAATAATCTTGGGAGAATATATATCATCGCAGCTTTTTCTATCTTTTTCACCTAGATAACATCTTGACTAGTAACAATGGCATACGAGGAGAAGACAGGTTATGAAAGATAATCTAAGGTCCTTCTTGTAAAGGGAACGATCTGAGTGAGATTCGTCATGGTATTCCAATGTTTTAAATTTTATCCTTGAGAATTCTTATATGAGTAAAAACATTTGCGTTCATCAAAATTTAACAGAATTTGTGTTTGATTTAATGGTACGTAGGTTTAACCAAAAAATGAGTTTTTTTTGCATCATCGAGGCAGCCTCCTTTGTTATGCTTTTCATGAAGTTTGCGAGCTTGAAGTGAACACCAATCCAATTCTATTTAACCAGTTGTTCTAAAGTATAGCAAAACTACCGACGGTCGCACGCACTGACGCATTTAAACCTTCCATTATCATCATCAGGGTAGGACAGCAAACTGCCTAGCGATGATCAAACCGCATTGAATATAAATGGAAAGCAAAAGAGGATATGCGGCTTTCAACTCTCATCATCATGTCGAGCCATACAAAAGTCAAAAGTGACTAATGTCTCACTGCCATATAACCATAAGGAGTGAAAAAAGTATATAAGTGAATATAGAAAAGTTATTAGTGAGATTTACCAGAGAGAGAGAGAGAGAGAGGCAGAGAATTAGAGAAGGAATATCTTGCTACTATGAGTAAATTAATCAGGATAACTCACAGAAATGAGGCAAACTAAACCTCGCCACAACACCATTATGGCCAAGTTAGCGTTCGGGCATCGGAGGTCGCGCAGTATAAAAAGGGTCGCTTTATCTGCTGAGCCGCGCAGGATGAATAAGCGAAGTCGGGCTACTGCAGACAAGTTTATTTTCGATTCTGCCTCCTTTCCTTCCCATTACTCTTCTCAATCTAACATTAACACTCTTTTAGATACAATGAATATGGTTGGTTTGGATCATAAAACTGAGCCCAATACTATATTTAACCTCTAGTAGTTTCGCATACAATGATCTTAACTGTAAATGTCGGCCGCATAATTTCTATGCAGTCACGGACATCAACTCTTCAAATCAAGTTTGCGAGATAGAAGTAAACATCAATCCCATTCTATTTAACCAGTCGTCGAAAAACATAGAAAAATTACCGCCAATCGCATGCACTGATGCGTTTCGACCTTCCATGATCATCATCAGAGTACGACGGCAAACTGACTAGCGAGGATCAAGCCGCGTTGCGTATATATGGAAAGAATAATTAGATATTCGGCTCTCACCACTAGTAGTGTCGCATACATTGCACTCAACTGGAAATTTCGTCTGCACAATTTCTATGCAGTCACGAAAATTAACTGTTTGCAGCTTTCGGCACAGATATATATAGGAAATACAAGTAAACAAACGTGATTTAAAGATTTGTTACCACTTAAACAGTTAATGTTCGTGACTGCATAGAAATCGTCCAGCCAAAATTTACAGTCGAGTACAATGTATGCGGCATTACCAGAGGTGAAAGCCGAAAAACTAATTTTGCTTTCCATATATATGCAATGCGGTATGATCCTCACTAGTCAGTTTTCCGTCGTTCTCTGATGACGATCGTGGAAAGTTGAAACGCGACAGTTTTGCTATGTTTTTCGATGAATGGTTGGATACAATGGGATTAGTGTTTAATTCAAGCTCGCAAGCTGGATTTAAAGAATTGTTAACACCACCGCGCAATAAATGCTGTTTAAACGAATATGAACTGTTTTCATCTTTCGCCACACACACAAACACACACACACACACATATATATATATATATATATATATATATATATATATATATATATATATCAACGTAATACAATTGAACAATCAATGATTGCGCGGGTGGTGGTAAAAGTTATTTAAATCCAGTTTCCGAGCTTGAAGTAAGCACCAATTCCATTGTGTTTAACCAGTCGTCGAACAACATTCAAAAGCATTTTTAGTAACGAAGATGTGGAAATATCTGTTATGAGTAAGGATTATTATAATCAAGGTTGCGGTCTTGATATAAACACCTGACCCATTAATTACTTACATATGTCAGTATAACCTAAGAATTGTATAGTGTAGAAAAGGCAATTCATCCAGTAGACCGGTTTCGTCCTTATTGGGAACTCATCAAGTACTGGCCAGAATTTGCCGCGGACAGGATACGAACCTGGGCACGTCTGCTTCGGAGTCTGGTGCTCTAACCACTGAGCTATCCTGCCGCACACTACACTACACACAATTTTCAGTTATATACTAACTAATGTAACTTGGTTAGTCAATTTTTCCTTTAGGTGTAGCTCATATGGCATCCATTTAGACCCAAAGTTCCAACTAACCATGCCCAATCTGTCATTACTGAACAGACACCACATTACATGGGGAAATGGTATTGAAATGAACATTTATATAATTAAACGAACATTGGTTGCGCGGGTGGTGATAACAATTATTATAATCAAGGTTGCGGTCTTGATATAAACACCTGACCCATTAATTACTTCCATATGTCAGTATAAACTAAGAATCTGTTCAGTAATGACAGATTGGGCATGGTTAGTTGGAACTTTGGGTCTAAATGGATGCCATATGAGCAACACCTAAAGGAAAAATTGACTAACCAAGTTACATTAGTTAGTATATAACTGAAAATTGTGTGTAGTGTAGTGTGCGGAGGGATAGCTCAGTGGTTAGAGCACCAGATTCCGAAGCAGACGTGCCCAGGTTCGTATCCTGTTCGCGGCAATTCTGGCCAGTACATGATGAGTTATCAATAAGGACGAAACCGGTCTACTGGATGAATTGCCTTTTCTACACTATACATTGCTTAGTTTATACTGATATATGTAAGTAATTAATGGGTCAGGTGTTTATATCAAGACCGCAACCTTGATTATAATAATAGTTATCTCCGCCCGCGCAACCAATGTTCGTTTAATTATATAAATGAGTAAGGATTATCAAAGAGTCAATCATCGTAATCAGGTAAATTACTAGCACGAAACTTCTCAGCTTAAAATATTGTCTTTCTTGGAAATATACATTTTGTGACAGTAAGTGTGTAGATTTGAAAGGAAAATTAAGCAAAAGAAGATAATGAGGAGAAAAAGCAGCAAAACCCCAATTACGAAACCAGAGATGTAACAAGAAAATATGTCATGTAGAATTTAAAACAAATCTCTTCGGAAAGATTCAAGGTCAAAAGCTGGCACCGATGAGAAAAACGTTATTAGCCAATGGTTACCCGGTAGGATTAATCAAAGCAATCGTTAAGTATAGGACGTAAGAAAATAGCAATACACTTGCACCGACCAAAGAAAAAAAATGTTAAAGTAAAACATCGGACGTATACACTTGAATCAGTTAAAATGCAGGGAGTAATCGGACGCCAAATGCAAAACTGATACCTCTGTCAAAAACAAAACGCCTGCTAAACATAATCTGAATTAAATTTTTATCCAAAATCGAGCAGTCAAAAATTGTTTTTTTTGTGTACACATGAAGAAGCTGCGCATTGCAGAATAAAGGCCGTCAGGCCAAATGCCAAAGAGTCGAACCCAACCGTAGTTTATACTAAGCTCAACTACATATACGTAAAACTGTTCCTCAAATGTTGAACACAGTTTGCAAAATTCAAATTCCGAATGTGTGTGTGTGTCAAACTGCACGTGCATTTTTTGGTTTCGTATATTGTTGCACAATATATCCATCCAATAAAAAGTAGTTGCACTGCCTTTCAAAACTTACAATATAAAGTATAAGAAAATACACTCTTGTTTGGATCTAAAGAACATAAACTCATATATTAAATGTTTTGCCTATATCTGACGTAAAATAAGATTATGCTTCAATATCTGCATCTCTAACCGATGGGTTTCTTCACATAATATTTTAATTAATCTAACTACTTGAAATATAAAACAAGCGTAATTGATTTACGGCATAATAATTTATTTGGCTTTTACAATACCATTTTTGTTGCTGTAGAAGTTTACTTTTGAGGTTAAATTGAAAAGAAAATTAGGCAATATTTTATTTAAAATGTGGTTTATTTAGCAGAAGATTGCACCCTTAGGCGAATTTTAAAATTAATGTGCTAATAATTAATGCGTTTTCCAAAATTAAATACCTTGCCACAGGCTTCATAATGACGCTATATTTAAGAATTCTATCAAAATTAATCTTCACATGGCGCAAAGTTGACAAAATTTTCCGATTCTTAAAACGCTATATTGTATTAGCCACAAACTAACAAAAAATGAATTCAAATACTTTCAGTGTTTCTACCAAAATATAAAACTATTCTGTGCATTAATAATACAAAAAATCTTGAAACTCAGTGGCACAGTAAATATATATATTTGAATTAACATACATAAATGCACACATATATGCATACATGCATAGATTCATCCATATATATATGCAGGCATACATACATCCTTATATTCATACATAAATATATTCATACAATGACTTCACATATGTATATGTATATCAATACATACAAATACATACATACATACATACATACATACATACATACATACATACATACATACATACATACATACATGTATACATACATACATACATACATACATACATACATACATACATACATACATACATACATACATACATACATACATACATACATACATACATACATACATACATACATACATACAATACATACATACATACATACATACATACATACATACATACATACATACATACATACATACATAAAAACATGCAAATACATACACACATGCAAGCATGCATAGGTATACACATGCATACATACATACATACATATATGCATACATACATACATACATACAAACATACATGCATACGTACATGCATACATGGATGCATACATACATACATACATACTTACTAACTTACATACTTACATGCATACATACATACATAGATGCATATATATATGCATACATACATACATACATACACACGTGCATATAGTTGTTGGAATAAGTTAACCTTGCGTAAGAAAGAAAGGAGACCGGTTTCGTCCTTATTTACCTGTCATTAATATCTCGCTATTTGAGCAAGCATATATTCTTATCTGTAATTATTTTAAATAATAATTGTGTGCTGTATCTTTCAGGACTCGTAAGATGATCACAATATTTATCAAACTGTCAATAGGCTTTTAAAATTACACAAACTAATTTTCGGAAAAGAAAGCTCACTTAATGTCAGTGTGTGTGCATAGTTGAACATGGCTGGTTTATTTCGTCCAAACACGACTACATATTACAATTATTATAATAAAGGTTGCGGTCTTGATATAAATACCTGAACCACTAATTACTTACATATGTCAGCATAAACTAAGAATTGTATAGTGTAGAAAGACAATTCATCCAGTAGACCGGTTTCGTCCTTATTGAGAACTCATCAGGTACTGGCCAGAATTTGCCACGGGCATGATGGCTCAGTGGTTAGAGCACCAGATTCCGAAGGAGACGTGCCCAGGTTCGAGTCCTGTCCGCGGCAAATTCTGTCCAGTACGTGATGAGTTCCCAATAAGGTCGAAACCGGTCTACTGGACGAATTGCCTTTTCCACACTATACAATTCTTAGTTTATGCTGACATATGTAAGTAATTAATGGGTGAGGTGCTTATATCAAGATCGCCACCTTGATTATAATAATTGTTATCACCACCCGCGCAACCAATGCTCGTTTAATTACATATTACAATCTTTTAGTTGGGCACATTACGGCTTTTCATTTGATTAAGGACATGAAGAATATTTTGATTTCAAGGTTGCGATCTTGATCTAAGCACCTGGCCCAATAATTACTTATATAATTCATTATAAAACCAGAATTTTATAGTGTAGAAAAGCAATTCATCCAGTAGACCGGTTTCGTCCTTATTGGAAACTCATCATGTACTGGCCAGAATTTGCCTCGGACAGGGCTCGAATCTGGGCACGTCTGCTTCGGAATCTGGTGTTCTAACCATTTAGCCACCCTGCCGCACACTACACTACACACTCTAGTTTGTTATATACTAGCTAACATAGATTGAATAGTCTATTTTTCCTTAAGGACGAGCTCATATGGCATCAATTTATACCCCAAGTTCCAACTAACAGTCCTAAATATGTCATTTAGTATATAACTAAAAATTGTGTGTAGTGTGGTGTGCGGCAAGGTGACTCAGTGGTTAGAGCACCAGATTCCGAAGCAGACGCGCCCAGGTTCGAGCGCTATCCGCGGCAATTTCTGGCCAGTACATGATGAGTTCCCAATAAGGACGAAATCGGTCTACTGAATGAATTGCCTTTTCTACACAATACAATTCATAGTTTATACTGACATATGTAAATAAGTAATGGGTCAGGTGCTTGTATCAAGATCGCAACCTTGATTACAATATTTGTTATCACCGCCCGCGCAACCAGTGTTCGTTTAATTCGTATATCATATTTTTCTTCTATCTTTTTCTGGTGATTTGTTGTGACTGTAAGACGCGTGCTCGTTTGTATCTGTGTACATGACTGTGTGTGTGTGTGTGTTTGTATGTGTGAAGATCCTTCGTCGTGCATCATAATGTGACGTTTCAGATTTGGTAAATATTTTATTGATGAATTTAATTTTTGACCAGGTTTTCGTGCTATTGACTATGTTGTCTACGAATGTTTTCCCCCGTACATTGTTTTTCGTATCGCATTGTTCTTTGATTTTATTTGGCCCGCCAATGTGTGGAATACAGATTGCCATGTTGAACGGTCATTCGTTGGGCAACTTTTGTCACTTTATAATTACCGCAGTTCTGCAACTTGTATGGCTGTTTTTAAAGGAACATTTTGTTGATCCGATCTAATGTTTGTTGACGCCAGGTCTAATGCGTGATCGTTCTCACTTTAATACAAGTTGTTTTTGTATTTAAATCAAGGTTGCGATCATGAGATAAGCACGTGAGCCATTATTTGCTTACATTTGTCAGTATAAACTAAAAGATGTACAATGCGGACAAGGCAGTTCATCTAGCAGACCGGCTTCGTTCTTATTGGGAACTTATCACGTTCTGGCTAGACTTTGCTTCGGACAGGGCAGGAAACGGGGCATTCTAATTTACTAATCAATGTTTATTGGTTAGACTTGTCATTAGGTGTTGTCTACACGGCATACATTTAGACAAAAAGTTACAAATTATCTCTGCAATTGTAAATTACACGTTTCTTCTGCTTGATTATATGAGCATTTGAGGTCATAAATGCCAACAGGAAATTCCTGTCACTCATTTGTAATCAAGAAACCCAAGGTAGTCATTGTGATTCTCAGTGGGGTCTTTTTGCAAATATCGATTAACCAATCAGCGGGTCCAATTATTTTCTTGGATATATTTTCCATTCAGTTAATTTGCTAGCATTAAAAAAACTCTCAAAGATGTTTTGGGTTTATTAAATTTAATAGTGGTCGAAGTGTTTTTTGCAAATAAATTTAGCTGCTTTATTTTCCGGCGCGTTAGACTTTAACATAATGCGCAACGTGGCAGGAGCTCCTGTGTCTGTCGTCTTTTTTTAATCAGTTATGTCTAAGATCTTAATTGATTTCATTCATAAATGTAGAATAATACGTCTGAGCTTTGGTAGAGTCTGAAACGGGGATTGCAATCGGGGTTAAAATCCGGGCTGGAATCGAAGCCCAAACCGTGGCCTGAACCAGGGCTAGAAAAACGGCTGATAACGAGTCAGAAATTATGGATGATACATGGGCTAGAACTGGGACCGGTATCTCAGCTGACAACGATGCTTCAATCCAGGCTGTAACAGAAGCTGAAATCGGGGATGGAACCGGGCTGCATCTGAAACCGGAATCGTACAGTAACTGGGGCTGAATTTGAACATGGAGTCGGGACTGAAAACGAGACTGGAGATATGATTTGGACTACGAATCTACCCACTTTCTGCACAAGAATAATTTACTTTTGAAATTTATAATTTTCTTTATATTACAATCCCTACCATTCTCCCAAGATACTTCAAAATTCTCTTCATTTTCTGAATAACTTTTTACTTACCTATATATATATATATATATATATATATATATATATATATGTATATATATATATATATATATATATAAATTGTATTATAGATATAATAAGAAAAGTAGTTCGGGGCAAGCTGGCTATTATATACGAAAAGGAAGAACGCTTACTTTATAGTCTATTCCCGTGAGAGATTTTTAGTTGTCGTTTATTTAATTCGAAAAAATCTTAATCGGAAAAATATTATGGTAGTTTGAAATTTATCTTGTGTTTATCTTGACAACAAAAAGGTAATATAAGTAAAATATATCGAAAGCAACCGGCGAATAGCCAGCTCACAATCCTTTGCATCACACGTAAAGTTGTAACTTTTTACTGTCCAAAATAATTTATATTTTAAGGAAATAATTCATACACGCTAACGGGCCATTTATATGATATAAGGTGTAATGTTTGGCCCAATTCGGTTTAATTAATGTCCAGTAAGAGAAAATTCGTTCAATGAACCGGTCAGAATTATAAATACTATAGATTCTATAGTCTAAAAGAGATATAAAATTAAACAATCATTGTTTGCACGGGTGGTGATAACAATTATTTAAACAGTGTTTACTAGCTTGATCTAACACAGATAGGCAGAGTGAGGGTAAATTTCAATTACACAGTTTTTTCTTTAAAATGGCGTAAAATCTTTGAAATATAAAAGTTTATTATGAATAATTAATTGATTCTTATGCATTTCGCGTTTTCTTTTTAAACCAATGAATGTTACGCCAACTCAAACATTTATGCTCCCACATTCTTCATTAAATCAGACAGTGAATTTTCTAGTATATGCAAAGCTCTTACGCGCGCACGTTGTAAATTTAATTCAAAAATGAGATTAAATTAAAAATTAAGTTAAAAACCTGCCAAGGAAACATGCTCCGCCGTTTCATTTTGTTCTTTTTCCCTGTGTAAACGGTGACCGTGCCATAACAAGCCAAATTTTAATTAATAAATCAAAATTGATAGGTAAATTAAATTTGTTTGCTTAGTCAGCACAAATTACTCCCCAGCAAACATGATTGAGATTGCGCGTCTACCCAGTTTCTGCATAAAAATAATTTACTTTTGAAATTTATACTTTTCTGTATTTTACTTTCATTAAATTTCTCCCAAGATACTCCAAAATTCACTTCATTCTATCATTAACTGTTTATATATATATATATATATATATATATATATATATATATATTGTAGCTGTGAAAGTTACCTTGGAGGAAAAGTGGACAAAAACGTGAGCACAGCAATAAATCTTTTTGTGATTACCTGCGAAAATTGTTATTTTTCATTTCAGAAAGATTTCGCTAGAGTAATTCAATTTTAGAAAAACTGGAATTTAGTCTCAATTGAAAGCTCTAGCTTATATCATGAAAATTAAGGTATTGTAAATTGATTTACTTAGGGATAATCCATGCAAAAACTATGCCGACTTTTGGAGTGACGTTAATTTTCAAACAAAACTCACTTATTCTATAATAGACCCATTTCGTCCTCATCGGTCAGTAATTCATTCCGGTGGGTTCAGTTAAGCGTCGCTTAACGCTGGAGTTACGACAATCAATTCCAGACTTGTTATTAAAATAGAAACACGATACCGTTTGAGAGGTTTATTTTGAATTACGGCCAAATTTCAGAATTCGTTAAAATATATTCGTTGTCCGTATAAACCACACAACGCATATGATATTAAATTCAATTCATAAAAAAGATTAGTTTCTTCTCCATTCGCCACCCACTTACTACTTGCCGGAAGTGCCGTAGTCGGAAATTGAAACTGAGGTCACAATTCTAGCAAGTACTTGATTAGTACAAAACTAATACAAAACCAGTCCAGTTGATGAATTGAATGTGTATTCTAAGGTATTTAGTTTATTAAGTCACAAGGTTCAAAATACACACACACACCCGTATATATATATATATATATATATATATATATATATATATATATATATGAAAACACACTTAATCAATGGAATAATATTAATAAATCTTATTTCTACCTGTATCTACAACCATTATTCTTGGATTCATTAATATATTCATCCAATCCTAACTGTACATTTGTGTAACTAATCCCCTCTTAGCTATGTCAATCTTTGTTTTGCGCATTTTGGACCAATTCTTTTGCGTAATCTCATGTGGTGTGTCATCACTTTCATTGTAAGTGCGTGCGTAATGAAGGTGATGACACGCCACATAGCGTTTCGCAAAACGATTGGTCTAAATACACTAAATGTGAACATAACTAAGAAGAAAATTATTGACTAAATCTTATTCAAGTGGATAGACAAAATAAATAAAATCTAATAATAACAATAGGTCAAATTAGAGCCAGATTTATAATAAATGTTATTCCAAATTAATTATTTTCATATTATAAATAATGGTGAAACTGGCAACGATATATATATATATATAAATATATGAAAGAAAATACCTAACAACAAGTCAAAAGTAGCAAGAGAAGTTAAACTTATATATAAAGCGCATCTCAGCTAGCGCGCGCATGGATTAAATGTCTCTGAAGGAAATTCACTCCGGCCGAGTAGAGCTCGTGGGAATTCTAGCGAAAGAACTCTATTAGTCTAATGAGATAAAATCAGACTACTTAATCGATTTCATTTACTAAATTAAGCAATGCAGTATGTTATGATGTCCAATATATATATATATATATATATATATATATATATATATATATATATATATATATAATATCAGATTAAAACAAAACTTTCATCTGGTAGCAACGTGATTTCATTAAGTAGACCGTTCTCAATATGTTTTGTCCGGACAGGATTCAAATCGTCGCACGTTTGCTTTAAAACAAATTGCAGCCAGTTTATGAAGAAGTACGTACAAACATTGAGCTTGAACTGGATGTGACGCACGCAATTTGATTGGTTTCTATTTTCCACACTCTCTCTATGTTCAAATATTTATATCTTGTTTTGCTTTCCAATTTATATATAAAGATATGTTCATGAGTAGATATTTGAGAAGACCATGAGAAAGAAAATTTTCTTATATCTGATAAAATTTCTTTTTGTTTTTGCACACAAGAAGGGAACAATGAATATATATATATATATATATATATATATATATATATATATATATATATATATATTACCCTTCCTATGTGCAAAGAAACAAATAAGGTACATCGAATGAAACATTTCTTTCATAAAAATCTCCTCAAGTTCTGCCAATCAGCATATCTTTATAAATGGAAAGCAAACAAGATAAAAATAATAATAACATACATTAAGTGAAACGAAACCAATCAATTGCATTTCGTCAGTTCAGCTCAATAAGTAATGCTTCTTCTTAGCACATCAAGAATGAGAAAAAATGTTTCTTTATTTGATAAAATTTCTTTATGTTTTTGCACATAGGAAGGGTATATATATATATATATATATATATATATATATATATATATATATGTATATGTATATATATATATAATTTTCCGGAATTTTGGAAATATTAAACGAGGCAAATTATCAAGCAGATCGATTTCAACCTTATCGGGATCTCAACGTGTACTGCTAAGAATTTAACGCGAATGTGACACGAACAAGAGCACATTCGCTGCGGAGTCTACAGCACTAGCTACTGCGCTACTCATGCGTGCACTCTAAAGGAAATTCAAAGCCATATACCAATTTTAATTTTTTTGTTAATATTTGATTAAGGTGGAGCGTATGTGTACTAGCCAAAGTTCAAACTCGCCGACCTTGATTAGTTATTACACAACAGACAACATTCCTCTAGGTGAGGCTATATTCAATTGAAGTATAATGGAAAAAATTTGATTATATATTTGCATCAGGTAACAAAGGAAACTCGTCCAATAAAATTAAACAAACAGTGATTGCACAAGTGTTGTGACGAGAGCAGAAAAAAAATTAATATTTGTGAATGCTTGGAAATTGTACAGACGACATGTTCAGTCAAGTACAATGTATGTGAGACTACTAGAAGTGACAGCCGCATATCAAATTTTGCTTTCCATATATAGGCAATGCGGTTTGATTCTCGCTAGTCAATTTGCCGTCGTACTCTGATGATGGTCATGGAAAGTCGAAACGCGTCAGTGCGTGCGACTGGTGGTAGTTTTGCTATGTTGTTGAGTCAAAATTTCGAAGCAATTGTATCCAAGTTCGTGCCCCGTCCGCCGAAAAATTCTGGACAGTTCTTGAAGGGTTCCACATAAGATCGAAACTGATCAGCTTCATGGATTGCCTATACTTATTTGTACAACACTTAGTTTATGATGACAACCGTATATTAGAACGGGATTGGTGCTGAGTTGCCATTTGATTAAGTTAATCGTGAATTGTGCGTTTCTGTTTTAATTTTATTTTTTCACCGAACTTCCCCAATTGCTGTCTGTTGACTGCAGGAGAATTTTTTTGGTGTGCACGCTTGTGTGTGTCAGTTTGCGTGTAAGCATCCGACTTATTAATTAATTACATTTTGTCAGTATAAACAAATTATTGCATAGAGTAGAAAAGGCAAATCACCCAGTAGACCGGTTTCTTCCTTATTGGGAACTCATCATGTACTGGCCAGAATTGGTCGCGACCAGGACTCGAACCTGCGCATGTCTGCTTTGGATTTTGGTGCTCTAATCACTGAGCCACCCTACCGCACACTAAACACAATTTTCAGTTACATACCAACTAATGTTTCTTGGTACTGCAGTTTTATATAATACCTGTTGGATTTAAAAAAAATTCTGTCTCAAATGATTGTCATGTTTGCGTGGCCGGCCTAGTACAATATTTCTTCGGCGTCACTTGAATTCTTAGGCAAAATGCGTGGTTTTCGATTATTGAGGTTTGGTACTCACATTATAATTTCGCCGACTGCCTTTTGAGAAATGATGGATACTTTAAATTGTCTGGGCCACATTTAAAATAATACACTGCGAAATAAGTTTTAAAACATAGCTGTTTCCAGACCTTTTAAAGTCAATTTCTTCGGTATGTGTTTGAAATAACAACAGCCTTCAGAACAATGTTTATCTATCCGCTAAATTATAAAGCTAAAAAAGGTTTGAAACCAAAAATGTCGTATTTTATATTCCATCATATTTTACGAACATTACTGTGATAACTAACGACTAGTGAGTATTATTTAAATCAAGGTTGCGATCTTGATGTGCACACCTGTCCAATTATATGCATACATTTGTCAGTATAAACTAAGCATTGCACAGTTTGGAAAAGGAAATTCATCCATTGGACTGGTTTCGTCCCTAATGCAAGTTCTTTCCATATTGTCCAGAATTGGCAGCGAACATAGCTTGAACCGAGGTACATTTGCCTCGGAGTCTGTGGGCTTCAAGTACTATTCGGATATCTTTTTGCGGACGGGGCTCGAAATAAATCAATCAGCAGAAAAGTTTTGAATAGAACTTGAAGAGTTTGCAGTAATGAAGAAACCGGACTCCTGAATGAATTGCCTTTGCTTCCTTATACAATTAATTCATTATGTTAAAAATGCACATATTATTTGATTGGTGTTTATATCATGCTTGCAAACTTGATTTGAATAATTTGTATAACCCCTCGTGAAATCGATAGTTTATAAAATGTCCTCAACGACTTCATGTTAGTATTCAAAATTACAATAGAGCATAGCCTTTTTACACTGGTTATATGATTGATCTACGAGGAAGAGTAAAAGCATATGCAACTTTAATATAGGCTGCTCGAGAAAATGTTTTCTAATGAACAATTACACAAAGCGGTCTTAGATGTCAACAACTGTCTGCGTCCGGTTTGTAAAGTAATGGATTGAAACAAAACGAAATTCTGAATCCCCTTGAACACACGGAGAATCCTGAAGCTGGATACTAAATATGAAATTCCTATTATCTCAAAATCCTCTGTATTTTACAAATTAGCCAACATACAAATGCAAATGCGTGGCGTGCGCCTTTTTAATGTTATTAAACAAGCCTATCTTGAGTAAAAAGCTGAGTGGTTTGAGTTGAAAACTTTAACACGTGCATGGTGCGCTCGGATTTCTAATTTTATTACTCACAATGGCGTGAGGTAATGACGAGCGTTTCTGTATTATTGGTCTCCCTTCCCTCAACTCGAAAATGTGAGGGAAATCTCAGTTACGTCATTTCACATGGAGTACATAAAACAAATGGTCAAATGCATACAACTTGTAAATTTTTATAAAGCCACTTTAGTCTCACTTAGTTAGATGATCAGAACAGTTACGGAAATGCAAACGCACACACACATGTGACACGCGTCTATCTAGTGAAATGCTATTTCGAAGTATAAATGATATGGCCAGAGGAAATATCGCGCTTGCTTCTTAAATTTGTTTTGTAAAACTGGTGGGGATGGATCAATTGAGGAAGGCTGCCGATAACGGCAGCCAAAATATCTTGCAGAAGCAAAACAACTAGAGTCATATCTGCGTTAGTCAAAACGCAGATCAGGTAAATCACTCTGCATATGTTGGTTAAAATTTTCCTAACAATTTTATGAAAATCGGACTTCTCAGAGCATTTTTTTAATGTGGCACAGATAGGATTTGAAAACATTCTAGTTATCAAAATGGTAAGACCTACTAAATAATCGAATACATCGAGGGCCGTCTATACAGTATAACTAACACGAGACCTAAATTTGTTAACGTTTAACAAATATAATAAAGTCAATTCATTTGATGCAAATATGTTTCGCATACCTCTGTCGGTAACCCTGATCACTTACCAATACATCGTAAGTAATTGCAAAAAACTAGTAAAACAAGTATGTATTAGGTGTTGCGAACCAAGTAAAAAATTAGTTCAGTTTTGACCAGAAGGATAAACCGAAGGCAGCATCAACGGAAAGTATAATCGCATGCACATTCGTTTCGTGCTTACTGGCGACTCATCAGTAGGAGCCGGTATTACGCCCTTTAACCACTAAATATTTGGGTGAAGAATGTGGAATAATAGGACGGCACAATCTCCTAGACGAATGTGTAAACCTGCAATAGTGAAGCTAACATCATCTAAAGTCAACGACAATGCGACTTCAACGCTAACTCACACTATATAATATATATACCGAGTCTGTAAAGGATACTAACACTATGGCTATTGTGTTAGTAACAGATACCAACATTATTGTACCGAAAGGTACATGGTACTAACACTATGGTTTCCGAGTCGGTACATGGTACCAACATGATGGATATCAATTTATGTTATAGTTCAGCGAAATTGAGAATTACAACAATCTCTGAACACCTGTTACTCCAGTAAATCCATACACTCTGGCCTTGATCGATATCAGTTATCACATTTCGCGGTAAGCATGACATCATTGAATTCAATGTATAACAGTTAAATAATGTTTGTTGCGGATAACTAATATATATTTGAAAGTATGCATTAGGTGTTGCGAACCTAGTAACAAATTAGTTCAGTTGTGACCAGATGGATAAACCAAAGACAGCACGAACGGAAAGTATAATCTCATGCACATTTGTTTCCTGCTTACTGGCGTCTCATCAGGGGGAGCCGATATTACGCTCTTTACCCACTATATATTTAGATGAGGTACGAGGGAAAATATGGCGATAAAATTTCCTATATTAATGTGTAAACCTGCAGAAGTGAAGCTAACTTCATACAAAGTCTTCTATAGTTCACCTTCAAAGCCATCTCACTATATATGAGGTGTTGCGCATATAATTACAAATTAGTTCCAATATACCAAGAAGGATAAACCAAAGACAGTATTGACAGAAAGTAAAATCTCGTGCACAATTAGCACGAAACTAAGGTGCACCTAGCTTTTAATTGAACTGAAATGTGCTTTGTTGGCATGTCGCAATGTTTACAGGACAAAGCGTGTTATGGTATAGAAATAAGTGCAGTATCAAACTAATTTTGCACAGACCAGGTTGGTATATGCTCCGACAAGCGAGAATTCAATTTCCTACTGCATCTGCTTATCCTGTCCTCGGGAGAATTTCCAATTACTGATAACGTTAGATACAGATTACAGTGGAATCTCATCATAATTATATCACCTGTAAAATATGTGAAAGCCAAAGACGAACACAATCTATCCCTTTTGACATTCGTTGCCTATTCACCATTGTATTGCTAGTTAATATATACATGTTTCTTATCGCCAGTGTAAGCATTCACAGCGGCTTTTATGGTTTCATTAGATTTTCCTTATCTATACAATGTGGTAGGTGATCATTAAAATTACACCGACGTTGTTCGGAACTGTGCACGGAAAAACAAATTGTGCGTACACTGGCATTAACATTAGGCTTGGAAGCCCCCATGTAAGACAGCACTTGGCTAGTATGTATTAGGTTTTGCGAACCTAGTAACAAATTAGTTCAGTTGTGACCAGAAGGATAAAACAAAGGCAGCATGAACAAAAAGTATAATCTCAAGCACATTCGTTTCGTGCTTACTGGCGACTCATCAGTAGGAGCCGGTATTACGCCCATTAATCACTATATATTTGGTAGAAGAATGTGGAATAATAGGACGGCATATATATATATATATATATATATATATATATATATATATATATATATATATATTTGTACCTTTTGAATGTGACATATTTTTTAAATCTAAACATTTCATCCATTTTGATTTATGTTTCCAGTAAAACCGGTTGACAAGATGGAGTGAAAGCACTTCTGTGTAACTTTTAATGTATTTCTTCAATTAATATGAGATAATAAATGTTTTGTACATTTCAAGAATAACTATTCTACCGGAAATGACGTTACATGTGACATAATGATGAATATATGATAATTTGGCCAGTCATCCTTTCATGTGTGTCATTATGTGTATTTGTTTTGACCTAAGTTCCATTATATATGCAATTAAATTAACCTGGCCTGGTTTTATTATTTATATGTTGCTAGTATAAACCAAACATAGCATAAACTATCAAGAGTATTACACCAAGTAGGTCGGTTTTAATCTTATTGGGCACTCAATTAGTATTTGTCAAAATTGCCGTGCTTGGAGATCGCACGAGTACACATTTTATTCAGTATTTTAATTCAGATTTGCAACTTAGTTTGTATTGAAAATATGAACATAATAAAATCCTACCATCATGCTTTATTTCCACATAATTTTCAAATGTGTGCCTCTTCTAAAATTATAAATTGGGAGATCAAGTTTAACTTTAGAACTAAAGTCATGTAAAAGAAACTCAACGTGAAGGAAAGACTGATCAAAAAATAGTTTTATGCGACAAAAACTAGTTTGTAGCGCACATTCCAAATGGTGCATATATAAGCCATTTTATAGACAGTACTTGGAAGCAATTGATCATATGAGCTAACCAGAACTTAACGCACAAACTTATTCGGGATAGCATTGCTCCAGCTGGCAAATCCGCCATGATCTCATCGTGGAGTCAAGAAATTACGAAGACATTACGAATATCAGTTTTTCATACTTAGGTAGAATAGAAATTAATGTGTCAATACGCGAAGCTTCTTCGATAAGAAAAAAACGGAAAACCTACAAATACCAGAATATCTCATCCAAGGTATCCAGTTTTAATTAACCGAAAATCATCAAATCCTCAATGCCTAAAGAAAATGACACTTCCTTAACTATAAGAACGACATTTTCAAGTAAAAAATGTCAGAAAATAATTAGGAGAATTAGAATCAGACCGAAATATATAATTTTATAAAAAAAACAGTAGGAGTGACAACTAATCAATGTTTTGTTGCGGAAAATGACAACCACTTACACGAGAGGCCCTATTGAAAATTCTTTATAAACCTCAAGATCTGTAAAAGGCAATACCACAGGCGAAAAAAGCCAATTCAATTTTTTTCAAAATTTTCTGAAACCGGAACAGTCAAATTTAGAAATTTAAATCCGATATGTTCATCACAATCGATATAATATTAATTGCCAAATTTCCACAAAAGTAAACAACAATAATGGTATTACTCTATTCATACCTATCTAGACTATGATTACCATTTCATAGCATGAGGCTGTCAGTATGTTATTTTATACAGTCGATAATAAAGAAGAATTTGACTCTTTGGTCAAAGAAAACTTCAAGAGTATCAACAAAACGAAGCTGTCAAATTAAAAGGCTATCTTAAAGCATTCTATCATTATCCACTCAAGTATTAAAAGATAAAACAATTTGTGGTATAATCGTTTGTGAATATCTACTACAATAACTGAGAGAAGCATATATAAAGGCAGAATAAAAGGTGGAATTGCTTTACTTGTGCCTATCCTACATACGAGATGATGCACAGCATGATGAAGAAAAATTGATTGAGCAAGTTTCATCTCAAAATCACGAATATTTACGTTACGTTGCTGAGCGTTTTTATTCATTATAATAAATGTAAATACAAATGCCCTGCTACATCATACAAACAGGGTTAATGAATAATTCCAAGTCACGTTAAAGTAAGAAAGAATGAATGTCCGTATGTATTAGGTGTTGCGAACCTAGTAACAAATTAGTTCAGTTGTGACCAGAAGGACAAACCAAAGACAGCATGAACGGAAAGTATAATCTCATGCACATTCGTTTCGTGCTTACTGACGACTCATCAGTAGGAGTCGCTATTACGCCCTTTAACCACTATATATTTGGGTGAGGAATGTGGGATAATGAAACAATACATTCTCCTAAATGAATGTGTAAACCTGCAGTAGAGTAGCTAACATCATATAGTCTCGACAATGCGACAATGCGATAACCCACACTATACAATATATATACCGAGTCTGTAAAGGATACTAACACTATGGTTATTGTGCTAGTAACCGATACAAACATTATTGTACCGAAAAGGTACATGGTACTAACACTACGGTTTCCAAGTCGGTACATGATACCAACCTTATGGATATCAATGTATGCTATAGTACACCGAAATTGAGAATTATAATTATTTCTGAACACCTGTTATTCCAGTAAATCCAAACACTCTGGCCTTGATCGATATCAGTTATCACATCTTGCGGAAAGCATAACATCATTAAATTCAATATATAACAGTTAAATACTGTTTGTTGCGGAGAACTAATATATATGCAAGTATGTATTAGGTTTTGCGAACTTAGTAACAAATTAGTTCTTAGCTTCACTTCTGCAGTTTTACACATTCGTCTAGGAGATTGTATCGTCTTATTATCCCACATTTTCATCCAAATATATAGTGGTTAAAGAAAGTAATACCATCTCCTACTGATGAGTCATTGGTATAGGAGATTTTATCGCCATATTTTCCCACATACTTTATCCAGATATGTAGTGGGTAAAAGACGTAATACTGGCTCTTACTGATGAGTCGTCAGTAAGCACGAAACGAATGTGCATGAGATTAAACTTTCCATTCATACTGACTTTGGTTTATCCATCTGGTCACAACTGAACTAATTTCTTACTAGGCTTGCAACACCTAATGCATACTTGGATATATATTAGTTCGCCGCAACAAAAAGTATTTAGTTGTTATATATTGAATTAAATGATGTCATGTTTTGCGCGAAACATGATAACTGATATCGATCAAGGCCAGAGTGTTTGGATTTACTGGAATAACAGGTGTTCAGAAAAAGTTGTAATTCTCAATTTCGGTGTACTATAGCATACATTGATATCCATCATGTTAGTACCATGTACCGACTTGGAAACCTCAATGTACGTACCATTAAACCTTTTTGGAACTATAATGTTGGTATCAGTTACTAACACAATAGTCAAAGTTTTAGTATTTTTTACAGACTCGGTATATATATTATACAGTGTGAGTTATCGCATTGTCGCATTGTCGAGACTATATGATGTTAGCTACTCTACTGCAGGTTTACACATTCCTTTAGGACATTGGATCGTCTTATTATCCCACATTCCTCACCCAAATATATAGTGGTTAAAGGACGTAATACCGGCTCCTACTGATGAGTCTTCAGTAAGCACGAAACGAATGTGCATGAGATTATACTTTCCATTCATGCTGTCTTCGGTTTGTCCTTCTGGTCACAACTGAAATAATTTGTTCCCGGTCAGTTCACAAGAAATCAAGAATTATAGGATAGTTTTTTTATTATTTCAATGCTATAACCTGCGGTCATATACAATTTGTTAATAGAATACTCAGGATAAGTCTATCTATGAAAATTACGTCACACTTTTTCGAAAAACGTTAAGAAAGAGATGCTATCAAAACTGATTTAGCGACAACTAGAGGTGAGAGTCGCCTATCTAGTTTTGCTTTCTATATTTATGCACTGTGGTTTGATTTTTGCTAGTAAGTTTGACGTCGTGCTCCGATGATGATCATAAAACGTCGAAACACATAAGTACGTGTGACCGACGATATTTTTGTTCCGTTGTTCGACAACTGGTCAAATACAAAGGCATTGGTAAATAATTCAAGCTCGCAAGCTTTATTGAAAACATTTTTATCACCGCCCGCGCAACCAATGATTGTTTCATTGTAACAACTTATATATGTGTCGAAAGCTGCGGAAAGTTATAGTGCGTGGCTGCATAGAAATTGTGCAGCCGACTTTTCCAGTCACGTACAATGTATGCAAGACTACTAGAGGCGAGAGCCGCATATCTAATTTTGCTTTCCATATATATGCAATGGGGTTTGATACTCGCTAGTCAGTTTGCCGTCGCATTCTGATGATGAGCATGGAAGGACGAAATGCGTCTGTGCGTTGTGACTGGCGGTAGTTTTGTTATGTTGTTCGACGACTGGTTAAATACAATGGGATTGGTTTCTACCCCAAGCTCGCAAACTTGATTTAAAGCATTGTTACCACCACCCGCGCAATCAATTATTGTTTAATTGTATTGCCTATATATGTATATGTGGCGAAAGCTGCAAACAGTTAATGTTCGTGACCGCATAGAAATTGTGCAGCCGACATTTCCAGTCAAGAACAATGTATGCAAAACTACTAGTTGTGAGAGCCGCATATCTAAATTTGATTTCCATATATATTCAATGCGGTTTGATCCTCGATAGTCAGTTTGCCGTCGTACTCTGATTATGAGCATGGAAGGTCATAATGCATCAGTGCGTGGGATTGATTATGGTTTGCTATGTTGTTCGACTGGTTAAATACAATTGAATTGGTGTTCATTTCAAGCTCGCAAACACCCTAATGTGCATCTAATTTACCGAGTACCTTCAGCATCTATTACTTCTGCGCAGCAAAGAACATATATCAATTGCTACGTTCGATTCAAGAAGAGGCCAAAAAAGAAAAATCAACTACTTCTTCGAAAATTGATTAAAACAGATGTAGGTCCTGCATAAAAGTTTGTATTTAGTTAAGTTAAACTGCAGAGGACAGAGATTGCTATTTTGTTAAGAGCATCATCGACTATACATAACAAGTAACTACGTTTCACAAGAGATTGCGTACAAAGTTCACATAAGTCTACCCTACAGGCTAATGGAAAAAATCTAACCCTTTTGGTATGCCCCTGAGTTAACGAATTAAATGAAGATGAAGCTGTTGTGTACAAAGAACGTATGTGTTTCTTCCGTATTGCTCGAGAATAGGCTTTTCGCAAGAATAAATTTTCTGACATTTGTTTCGGTCATTCTTAAGAGACAAATTAGTATATAAGTGAAACTATAAAAGGTTATAAAGTTAATCAGGTTAGATGAATTGATACCAAGTGATATTATCAAACGTATGTTTAATATAGCACGAGTATAAATCATCGAAATAACTATGGAAACACGATCGATGGGCAAAAATAATTAATGTATCATTTCGAAAAGGCCATATTGATTTTAAGAATATACAATGCTATATAAAAGATCAGTAAACTTAGAATCAAATTGTATTTAGAAATAAATTTGATTTAATTCTATTTAGTTTATCAGGTCTCAAAAATGAAATAATTTAAATCAGTTGATTAGCATTCCTCAACGGAACAATATTTAAATATGCCAAAAGACAAAGCAGAAATACAAAAAATACAATAATACAAATTTATAATAATGGGCCAGTCAGGATATAAACGAAAGATGGAGACCGCTTTCAGTAACTGAACAAAACTTCTGGAAGATACTCCAAATGAAATACAGTGCTGCGATACAGGTAATAAATGAAGTTATTATTTTAACCGATGCCTAATTACTTATATATTTAAACGAACATTGGTTGAGCGGACGGTGATAGCATTTATTCTAATCAAAGTTGCGGTCTTGATATAAACACCTGACCCATTAATTACTTACAAATGTCAGTATAAACTAAGAATTGTATAGTGTAGAAAAGGCAAATCATCCAGTAGACCGGTTTCGTCCTTATTGGGAACTTATCACGTACTGGCTAGAATTAGCCGCGGACAGGGCTCAAACCTGGGCACGTCTGCTTCGGAATCTGGTGATCTAACCACTGGGTCACCCTGCCGCACACTACACATAATTTTCAGTCATATTCTAATTAATGTAACTCGGTTAGGTCTTTTTCTCTTTTAGGTGGAGCTCAAATGACAACCATTTAGACCCAGAGTTCAAACCGACCACTCCTAATCTGTCATTACTGAACAGGCTACAATAGATGGGGAAGTGATAGTGAAATGAACATTCATATATTTAAACGAATTTTGGTTGCGCAGCGGTGATAACATATACTATAATCAAGGTTTCTAACTTGATATAAACACCTGACCCATTATGTACATACATTTGTCAGTATAAATTAAGAATTGTATAGTGTAGAAAAGGCAATTCATCCAATAGACCGGTTTCGTCCTTATTGGGAACTTACATAATCAGGCTTTAACACAGAAGCTGAGACCAGTTGAATGTTTTATAATAAAAATATATTGACTACCTAAAACAAACGGGGATAGTAATTCTATAGGAATAATATTATGAATATGCAATTCTATGTTCCATACATTAAATTAATGTCTAGTTCGTCTATTTCGAACGTTGCGTAGGCTACAGAAAACTTCTTCAGTTGCTGATTCATTTAAGTTTTTAAGCAGAATTCAAGGAATAAGTGCTATAAGTAAGTCAAACGTGTATTTTGATGTGACGCGTTTGTTTCAAATCTTTCAACGCACAGGAAACAATTTAACATTACAGAGTAGACGCTTAGCAAAGATGCCATTATCTATGCCTCTTAGCCACAATATATGCAGCTAAGAACATGTTATGAGAGTTAACTAGTATTTAAATGTAATTCACAAATATGCTTGATGAGCATGTGTGAGAAACCAGGATTTAACGTTAATTACCGTCGTGAAGTCCATCCCCTCCTCAACGTGGTACGACGGTGTCAACCATGTTTCGATGGCCGATCGTACATGGGCTAACGGGGCTATGGCGGTGGTGTCACCAGGGCGTGGTGGATCTCCGACCGGCAATCGGATCTCCTATAAAATACCACATGAGCCCGACGACGGCACCATGCCTCGGCGTATGTTCCCCGCCACAAAAGGGTTCAACAGCCATAGGATTACATGGACTCCTGGACAGTACCCCGTACTTCCGAATGGCGAATGAGCTCTCAACAGCCACAGGCAACCATGCAACTTACTGCTGCCTTGCAGACTGCGCTTGGATGTGCAAAGGCTAGAGGTGCGTCCTCGATCAAAAAGCCGAGTGGTGAGGGGACACCACTTGTACCAAATTCCCAAGAAACTCCATGAAATGTGGAGCCGGCTTATCCTCCAAAAGGAGTCAGCCGCAGTAAAGTAAGGTAAAGTATTTAACGTTACAATCGCGTATCAGCATGCTTCGTGCATACGAGCTGGCCGAAGTGCAGATTACTGTTTATGGTCTGCTTGTGAATACTGTCGACAGTAAAATTAAGAAATTGAACAACACGTTATTTAATAACGATCAAGTTTTCAAGGCATTTACAGAGACCACATACGCATCAATTTGTAATCAAATAAGTTAGACTTTATAAGATAAACAGCGAGAAGAGCTAACGCTTTATCATAATTTATGCATCATAGTAAAGAATAGAAACCAGACGAAAGACGTAATAACAGAATCCGATATGTTGTGCTTGTATGAAGATTAACCATCATGAATGCCAAAGTAGGACGACTTATGCCTCCTACTATGATTTAATCAAATGTCATATATGAGAACTTTACATTATGGCTTAGATGAGTTTTTTGTAATAATAAGATTGCGCATAATATGTGTAAAACATTTAACGAGCAGAAACGAAGCCAAATGAAGGTGCAGGAATTGCCCTTTTGCATATAATAAATAACTCTAATCAAATGAAGATTTCTGTTTATTACAAGCAGAATTTAAAATCATGCCATGTCATGCAAATTATGACAGATCGCAGACTAGTGAGAATCCACTATAGCGCGCCATTAAAATTGCACGTCAAGAATTTCAACAAACAACGCATGGTTGGAATTTCAATAATGAAGAAAACGTTGTCTGGAAATACCTAGAAAAAAACACCCTTCATATCCTATGATCTCAATTAATATTGAGAATCTCATTAAAATTATTTTATTTTGTATATTTTAAGTTCTACTGTCAAATTTTTATACTAGTTGCCGGACTAGAGATAAACAGTTCGTTAGAGAATCTACTAGCCGACTTTGGAAATATTTAATTTGTAAATGATAATTAAAATACCGCCATAAATGTAGAAGGTATGTCGATGACAAAGTAATAATCATTAATGAAATTGCATAAATTAAAAACAAACTTCAAGATTTTAAAAGAACGGACAATTGTAAATGAACGCACTTATTCTAACTCCATGTATTATTTTGACATAATGATAATGAGACAGTAGAACAGTAGTTTTAAACAAAATTTAAACCTGGAATGGACAGAACATTCATTATAACAATACAGTTCCAATTTCGAGAAATTAAATTCTTAATAAATTTAATCTATTAAAAAAGCAAATCTGTTAGGTGCAATTTCAAAGCAAACTGGCATTCTATATACTTTATTGAAGCACAAATCTAAAATACAAAATAACCAGCAAGCAGAGAAGCAGCACACAATCAAATAACTATACATGTTAATATAGCTTTTAAATAAGGTTCATCATGCAAGATATTTACTGGGCTAATGAAAAATTTATGAATCCTCTGATACCTAATACAAAAAATACGTTTTTGTCCACCGAATGTCTGTCAAGCATAAATTGATTATTTGTATACATGAAACAGCTGCACTGTGCGCTATTTAGGTAGGGTTGGCCAATTACTTCAGAAGCAAATTCAGGAGCGCTCTAGACAAAATATCGCAGCGATAGAGAACGTTTCACCATGACCGAACTGAGTGTTTGCATAAATATCACATAAGCGTTTTTAAATACTGTAATTAAAAGTTAACTTGGATTGTGCAAGCTGTTAGATGCAAAATCCTTCCTTTCGCAGTAAAATAAACAAAATAAATGCTTACACGAACTAAGTATAAAATATTGAATTATTTGTGTGTATTTATTTACGTTTCTGCTTGTACATTTTACCTGATTTGTTTGATGTTGTGTAAATTATTTGATTCAATTTAAATTTCTTAGATTTTCTAATTTCACCATATAAATTACCAGATATTCTAGCCCAGGTAAAATATGACGTAAAGGAAATGGTGCTTATTTGTTTAATAGACCTGATTAATAAATATTTTAATTCAAATTACATAGAATTTGGCGATACACAGAACATGGATGAACTAAAATACTTTCATAATTGCCTAAAAATCAACCAGGCATGTGCAGTTTTAAGATAGTAGCAGTTATTTTGCGATTTTGATTTTAAATTTTCAGTGGTTTGTGGCTGTTTTTCAAGGAAGGGCCAAATAATTAGACCATTTTTTAAAGCAAATTTATGGATTTAGCCGTGTAGTATACAGGTTCTAATGACTATCTTGAGCATTAAGTCGATTCAATTGTTAAAACGGAGCTCAAATGAAATAGACAAGTGAAAGGCCAGGATAGAAGAGGATCGCTGACGTTTGCCTAGCATGGAAAAATTGTAGATGGCTATAGCAAGCAAGTTTATTGCTTTTCAAGCGGGAATCTTACAAAAGTTGACGCATTTGCCTCTACAACCAGGTAGTAGAGAATAGCAGTTGTTATCGACCTAAAATATTAATTGACAACGCACAAAGTTAAGCTATCGATCAATTTACGTAAGTTGGTCGAAGAGAAGGCAAAAAAATAGAGCGAAATATAATTGCAATATAAACGCTTGAGTAAAATGTAGTGGTGAATACCCGTTTACATTTCCACAACTTATTATTGAAGCCTCGCAAATAAGTTCACCAGATAACTGCTAACTGAAACTTAAAAAAACACATGAATATCATACACATATTTTTTCATCCTTCTGTTCTGGATTTTGATTTCCGTTGGATCTCCACGGATGGTAGACCTCTCAAGTGTCTCTTGATAAGCAAGGGTACAAAGTGGCGTGATCAAGTGAGTGAGTTCGTAAGTAATAGCATCTGTCCACGCTATGGTTGGTCTGATCCTCTTTGGATTTAGCCATTAACTGGATTTGACTCTGTAGCCTGGCGGAGTTGTGCTTAATTTGCCTTCGCCAACAATGTCCCAACCAACGCAGCCAGAGTCCCATATCAAAGTTCGATGTCGATGAAACTTAGAGTGGCAGTCAAATGTAACTGGCTAACTCGTATATATTGCTCATTATTAAAACCGTCTATGGCTACGCTGGCAATGATGCAAACCAAACCGATCAAATACATCAATTTCAAATGCTCGCTAGACGCTGTCGGCTATAGTGGGCCATCTGAAACATTCCCCTTAGCATAAATAATGGACCGACAAAATGCTTGACGTGAGGCCCATAGCTTGGTGCTTAAGAAAATAAACAAGCTTTTTAAGGGTGGTTTTTATAGTCTGCTAAGTTCTGCCCCAGATAGGGGACTTATTTTGAAAATCTTAGTGGAAACCGATCCGTCTAGTGTCACAAGGCAGTTCATATAATTTAATTTATTGAAGAATAACAGCAGATTGCCATTCGACCGGACCTTAGACTACGAATAAACAAATCGAACACCTTGCAACTATGACAAACTTGTTATCAAGCATTTTATGAACAATTCTGGAAAATCAATTTTCATTCAGCTTCATGCAAACAAAAATAGCTTGCCAGAGTTTGATAGGACGTTTCACTAATTCACATTCATTCACTGTATATTTATAAATTTTATTTGTTTTACATTTACAAAATAAATAAATACGTTTATTTGTAGTTAATTGAGGTGAAAATAAGAAAATGTCTGTTTTATAAAACAAAATTTATTTTACCGTTGCCTATGGGAATGGTACAATGAAATTATGTGTCTTTACAGACACTCCGTTAAAACTAAAAAAATATACACAAATTAGCATATTTGTATTTTGAAAACGTGAGATTTTACATTTATATTGCACTTTCAAATGCTATTGAGACATTGTTCAGCAGTCACTCATTCAGATTTTGTTAACCGTTCAGATTCAGCTTTAATTAAATAAACATTGTTGACTGTTTTATAATGAAGTTTATATATATATATATATATATATATATATATATATATATATATATAGATTAAGATTATTGTATGAATTTAATGTTTTACCGAGTTAAATGATACTTTCATGAACAGAATTGAAAAAGTAATTCCATCTAACAAATTAAAACAGTTTTTACATGTTAAAGTAAGTTAAAGACTGATATACTCTATTATTTAAATGCAGTGAAGTTGTTTGTGAGTCATCCTTGATAACAGAGGGCCAATTAATATTTACACACCTGCATTTATAGCTATAACTGGTATCTGTCTTCAATTCGAATCCTATTTTAACATGACAAAAAATAAAACGTCACTATTAAAACGTATTATTCAGATATTGTCCAAATGGAAAAAAATTGTATCACAGATTATGGTTACGAAAATAGAGCACGGGTTAGATTAAGTAATGATTACGAATCTTAGTGATATAAGGGCAAAGGAAAAACATTCCTCATACTAATTGTAAACTAAAACGAAGAAATGATCGGCCACATAAATAAATATAAATAATTTTCAAATTTCACACGAATTATATCCACTGGAAGTAAACACAAATCCCATTGTATTTAACCAGTCGTCGAACAACATGACAAAACTACCATAAGTCGCTTGTACTGAAGCGTTACGACCTTCCATGATAATCATCATAGTACGACGACTATCTGACTAGCGAGGATCAAACCGCATTGCATACATATGGAAAGCTTAATTAGATATGCGGCTCTCACTTCTACTAGTCTTGCATACATTGTACTTGACTGGAATTGTCGGCTGCACAATTTCTATGCAATCACGAGCACTAAATGTTTCCAGATTTAGCCACACACACACACACACACATATATATATATATATATATATATATATATATACATATATATATGCATATATAGACAAAGCAAAGAAACAATAATTGATTGCGCGGGTGCTGATAACAATTCATTAAATCAAGTTTTTGAGCTTGAAGTAAACACCAATTCCATTGTATTTAACCAGTCGTTGAACAACATAACAAAACTACCACCAGTCACACGCACTGACGCGTTTCGACCTTCCATGATCATCATCAGAATACAACGGCTAACTGACTAGCCATGATCAAGCCGAATTGCTTGTATATGAAAAGCAAGATTAGATATGCGGTGCCCACCTCTTGTAGTCTAGCATAATTTGTACTTGACTGGAAATGTCGGCTGCACGATTTCTGAGCATGCAATTTAGATGAAAGCCGCTTATCTAATTTTGCGATCAATATATATTCATTACGGTTTGATGCTCGCTAGTCAGTTTGTCCTCCTACTCTGATGATCATCATGAAAGGTCAATACGCCTCAGTGCGCGCGACTGGCGGTAGTTTTGTTATGTTTTTCGACGACTGACTAATTAAAAAGGGATTGGTGTTTACTTCAAGCACAAACTTGATTTAGTGAATTGTAACGGCCACCCATGCAATCAATTATTGTCTAATTGTATATTCACCGGAGTTTATCAAACACCCTATTAAGGAAAAAATGTAAAAAATTCTAATGTAAATTATCCTGAGCTTGCTACAGTTATTATTTAATTAAATTAACTTTAATATAGAAACTGTCAAAATTTCTTGCACTATTTTTACGCAAGGAACGAGGCAATACTAATCTAATAAATAAAATAATCATTATTTAAAAATTAACGCATTGATAGAAACAAGCTAAGCATACCATATATCATAGGAAGTAGATTTCCTTAAATATTTTTAAATTATTTTGTAAAGCATTACTATATTGGCAAAACAGAATGTACGAAGATTATAAAAGAACTATTGCTATGTTACTGTTATAGCGAAAATAGCATTTTCAGTTAATCAAACAGTATATTTTTGATATATATATATATATATATATATATATATATATATATATATAAGTGTTCGTCGTAATTAATTGAATGATTAAAAATATATTTACCATCAAACCCTATATATTTTTATAAGTTGAAAATATAAGATTCTAGCCGTCGTTCTCTAAAATTACCAAAATAGATAAAATACCAGCTTACAATGAATTATAAAACTTTCTACTTAGCTTAATTTATTACTAATGATTGAATGGCGGGAAAAATTGTTCAACTGTAGAATTCAATAAATTTAGTGAATAAACTAGATTACTAAATCATGCGAAATTATGTTTTTTTTTAAAGATACATAAACATTTACTGTATAAATTCTATGTATGATACAACTTTTCCACAATAAAAATTAAATCGTAACTTACTTTGTTTCTGAATACAATTATAGCAGCCTTAATAAAAATATTAATATCAATAAAAGAATTTTCTCTTGTCTGATGCAAGCACGTGTGAGCAGTCGACACTATTTTCATAAAAGAAATCATCGTCATCTGCAGCATCGTTATCATCATCGTCAGCATCGGCAACATTATCGTCAGTATGACATATGTAAGTAATTAATGGGTCAGGTGTTTATATCAAGACCGCCACCTTGATTATAATAATTGTTATCACCACCCGCGCAACCAATGTTCGTTTAATTATATAAATGTTCATTTCAATACCACTTCCCCATAAAGTGTGGTGTCTGTTCAGTAACGACAGATTGTGGATGGTTAGTTATAACTTTGGGTCTAAATGGATGCCCTATGAGCCCCACCTAAAAGAAAAATAGACTAACCAAGTTACATTAGTTAGTATATAATTGAAAATTGTGTGTAATGTAGTGTGCGGCAGGATAGCTCAGTGGTTAGGGCACCAGATTCCGAAGCAGACGTGCTCAGTTTCGAGTCCTGTCCGCGGCAAGTTCTGGCCAGTACATGACGAATTCCCAATAAGGACGAAACCGGTCTACTGGATGAATTGCCTTGTCTACACTATACAATTCTTAGTTTATATTGACATTGAGTAATTAATGGGTCAGGTTTTTATATCAAGACCACAACCTTGATTATATTAATTGTTATCACAACCTGCGCAACCAATGTTCGTTAAATTATCGTCATTATTTTAATTTTCCTTATCATTATTTGAATGTTCTGCTTCCTAATCATTATCATTGTCAATTTAAAATAACTAGCATCATTATCATCATCATGATCAACATCAGTATAATCACAATTGTCATAATTAACATAATTAAACTAATCACCATTCTCCTCATAATCATTACCATAATCATACAAAGTATTACACTAGCATGAGTGAATGATACTTCGAAACGAAATTACCATAAAGAAGACTAAATAAAATAAAAACAAAAAGCAGAAACAATAGTAATAATAATAATAATAATAATAATAATAATGGTAATAATAATGATAATTATGATAATAATAATAATAATAATAATAATAATAAACATAATAATAACAATAATAATAATAATACATTAATAATAATAATAATAATAATAATAATAATAATAATAATAATAATAATAATAATAATAATAATAAAATATGAAGATCAAGAAGAAGATAATGATGGAGAATAATAATCAAACGTTGAAGTGGAAGAAAAAGGAGGAAAACTTTATCATAATAAATAAAACGAGGAAGATACTTGAACTTGATGGAAAGCGTGGCTTAACAAAATGAAAAACCAGTCTAAATAGGTCTAAACATTAAACATATGCTGACCAAGTAAAATGAAAAGCACTATATAGTTTCGTATGATGTTGTCAACTTGCAGTAAGAAGTTATTATGAAAAGAACAGAATAAAAAGTAGAAAACATAATTGGCAATAAGCAAGAATTAATGTCATATCAAGGTTTTCACGCATGGAATAGAATGACCAATAGAACTCATCCTAGATAGCGAATCGGTCGTATAATGCCTAACCTTCTTTTTATTGAGGTCGTTTGAAGTTTTCTTGCTACAACCGTTTGAATTGCGTATTACAGAAATCTAACACGGACAACGTAAATAAAAACTATTATAAGGGTAGAAATATGTGTTGCTTACTTAGTCACTAAAGGCAAACGTAACAAAATCTGATATCTCATAGAGGTACAAAACTCGAGCATACAGGTTGTTGTTTGTTATATTAACTAAATAAATAAAAGTATGTTGCGTCTAAGACGTTTGCAGTCTAGTAGGCCGAAATGGTTGCTGTAGATACTACGGTGGTTACACATGAAACATCTTGCACCTGGTTAACCGACGGTTTTGTTGATATTTGGGCTCTTACCTGTGTGAGCTGTCAAACCGTTCCAGATGATAGCTATTGCGGACTAAGAAAAAAATGTAGGCAAAAGTTTAGCTTTAAATAAATACTTATATGATGATCGTATTTGCGCGTCTAGTATAAATCCTGAGACCGTTAGCGAAACCATTTATTCACTTTTTTATTGTAATATTCTTGCCAAACACTCAGTGTGTGTTTCAAGTGACCATCTAAAAAGTCGGTGATACCTAGAAGTTTGTGTTTTAACCAACCCAAAGTGTTAATACCATACATCAGTAGCCAATTCTTTTCACATTACTTGGCTGTTAACGCATGTCATTTAACTTTACCTGAAAGTACAACATGCACTGTTTGTGAACGTATGCGAAAATTTTAATGTCTACCGAAATAGAACAAATTTCATAAATTTTATTGATACAGGCCTACAATTCATGTGGATTGACCTTCTACACATTCGTTGTTCTTTTAATAAATAATCGATTTATATATACATATATATATACAGATCTATATATCTATATATATATATATATATATATATATATATATATATATATATATATATCAAGTTGATTAACTGGACAGCTTTAAATATTTTAAATTTTCGTTGATGCATTTAGTTGTTAAGGGATACCGTTCAATCTCTTTCAATCTTTACACATAAGTCATTCTTTATTTGGCTTTTTGGAAACATATACAAGAACCAGTAACTTTGAAAGGGTACATATTACATTTTTAATAACCGAGCTCGTAACGATTTATTTCGTAGTAGCAATTCTGATCTGTTGTCTATTAAAAGAAACTGTCAACATCAGAGTTTTCCTTATTAACTTATTTGGAAAACAATGCAGCGTCAGGATATTCTGCCCTTAGTTACTAAACTCCTATGTATTTATTGCCTCATTAACTTTCCGAGTGGAGCTAACTGTGATGTAGACCATCCTCCGCGTCTCAAATTTGAAGATTTTAAGCCGTGTGTCGACAGATGTGCCGCTCAAATGGGTCAGTGTGTGAAACCGGCTGAAGCGGAGTTCGACAATTACGAAGAAAAACGAGTGAAGATCTCACAGATAGTCAGCCGGTGTTGCACGTATGATGAGCACAACCAAAATGGTAAACCGGAGACGAGTTTCGCGCTGTGCACGAAAATCAATTGTGATGCCAGAATGTGGGGGTAAGAAAAACACTGACGTTTATACAAATAATTTATTTTGACACGGTATGAAATTTTCGATGCAAGTAAAGATTTAACCTATTCTGATTGCAATATCTTGAAAACACTGCCAGTATTTTATTCAAGTAAATACATATAGTTATCTTCACTGTAAAAAAACCATTTATGAAATCAAATTTGCGAGCCGGAGATAAACAACAATCCTATTTTATCTACCTCGTCACACAACAGCCAAACTACCGTCAGTCAAACGTATTGTTATCACAACTAACTCAAGCAAGCAATGCTTGTTAAACTGTACAAGATATATGCTCGTAGAAAATGCTGCGAAACTAATATGCTCGTGACTGCATAGAAATTGTGCAGCCGAAATTTCTAGTCAATTACGAAATGTGCAAGCTTGCTAGGAAAGAGAGTAGCTTTTACTATAAGCAAAGTTGCGAACTTGATATAAACACCTGCTCAGTATAAACTAAGAATTGTATAGTGTAGGACTCAGCTTCTGTGGTAAAGCCTGATTAAGTAAGTTTCTAATAATGACGAAACCGGTCTACTGGATGAATTGCCTTTTCTACACTATACGATTCGTAGTTTATACTGGTAAAATGTAAGCACATAATGGGACAGTTGTTTATATCAAGTATGCGATCTTGATTATAGTTAATGTTATCACCGCCTTCGCAACCAATGCTCGTTTAAGAGTGTAGCATATCTGTTTCTAATTTTCCATAACTTGCATATGAATTGTTGTCTGATCCTCGCTAATTAGTTTTCGTCGTGCTCGACTGATCATCACGGATGATCGAAACGCTTCAGAGAACGTGTGACTGGCGGTAGCTTTGCTATGTTCTGCGACTGATGAGATAACATGGGATTTGTGTTTCTCTCAAGCTTACAGACTTGATTTGAATAATTGTTATAACAACTCGCGGAAACAATAATTGCTTAATAAAGTTGAATGAAATAAAATAGAAGCCTTATGTTATGTCAGCATTGCCGATAAAGCTTGACCGTTTTGGTGTTTACGGATCAAACTAGATTGGTCTATAATAAACAATCTTCGTCAAATAAATATGTGGAATGGTACGAATGCCATTTTCATATGAATTTCAAATTCTTTAAGATTTTATGTTAAAATTGTAAGACATTACTCTTTGAAGCAAATATCATTAGCCGTAAGTCGATAGCTTCAGAGATGATAGCTTTTGTAGAGTTTCATTGCATTATTTACACTATTGCTTAAAGACCAAAGGCAACCTCGTTTGATATCGACGCAATGAACCATCACAATTTGTGAGGAGCGAACAAAATTTATTTTTAATACAAGATCTACATTTTTTAATAGTTTATTACACGTATAAAAAGTTACAGATAGTTGGTTATGTCATCAAAAGTTATAGAACAAACTGCGTGACAATTTCTTTTGATTTTAACACGTCTTTAAATTCCTTTCAGTGCTACTGCCTCCATTATTCGACGAAAAAATCAATGTCGCTAACAGTAGTACTCGTTAATCAACGCGTTAACTAAAGTTCACAGTTAAAACAAGGTTTCAACTTATTTTTGCTGTATTTTGTCTTGCATATGTTAGGTTAGAAAATGTTTTATTTTAATTTTAACATACCTCTATTGTATGCCGTAAATTTTTAGCTACGCTAAGAGGATATAACATATTTTTCATGGTTATTTATAACTAAAATACGCGCTCTTTACACAATATATTCTGATTGCGTCAGGTTCTACAACGAATTATTTGCAAACTATAATAACAGCACTAGTGTCCGTCAAAGATGTCCAATTTCCTCAATTCCATTCAATTTAATAGCACATGACACAAGTTTAAGTTACACGAGTCAAAGTCTATCTTGACTATGCAGACGATATTTTGTTATTATTAGATGCCCGAAATACTGTTCAGACCACCTTGAATAGATAAGCAGTCGCTGTTTCGTCTTTCAAAATGAAATTAGCACTCTCTAAATTTAAATTACATCTTTTACTCAACTCTGTACCTTCAAAGTTGGGAGTTTGACGTAGTTAAGAAGTTTACCTATTTTGGCAGCTGTATCAATAACTCCAGAAACTTGATTGGTGTCAGTATGAGAATCGCGAAAGCTAGAGTAGCTTTATCCAACCATCACCATTTATGGAGAAACACGAGTAACTCAATTTGCCTTAAAAGTCCAGTATACAATGCATCTTTACGTGCAGATTTGTCATAAGTTAGAGAAAATTGATTCTTTAAAATCAAAGACTTAAAACGTTTATAAACATTCGACAACCTTTATATAATTAAACGAACATTGGTTGCGCGGGTGGTGATAACAATTATTATAATCAAGGTTGCGGTCTTGATATAAACACCTGACCCATTAATTACTTATATATGTCAGTATAAACTAAGAATTGTATAGTGTAGAAAAGGCAATTCATCCAGTAGACCGGTTTCGTCCTTTTTGGGAACTCATCAAGTACTGGCCAGAATTTGCCGCGGACAGGATACGAACCTGGGCACGTCTGCTTCGGAATCTGGTGCTCTTACCACTGAGCTATCCTGCCGCACACTACACTACACACAATTTTCAGTTATATACTAACTAATGTAACTTGGTTAGTCAATTTTTCCTTTAGGTGGAGCTCATATGGCATCCATTTAGACCCAAGTTCCAACTAACCATCCCCAATCTGTCATTACTGAACAGACACCACACTACATGGGGAAGTGGTATTGAAATGAACATTTATTTAATTAAACGAACATTGGTTGCGCGGGTGGTGATAACAATTATTATAATCAAGGTTGCGGTCTTGATATAAACACCTGACCCATTAATTACTTACATATGTCAGTATAAACTAAGAATTGTATAGTGTAGAAAAGGCAATTCATCCAGTAGACCGGTTTCGTCCTTATTGGGAACTCATCAAGTACTGGCCAGAATTTGCCGCGGACAGGATACGAACCTGGGCACGTCTGCTTCGGAATCTGGTGCTCTAACCATTGAGCTATCCTGCCGCACACTACACTACACACAATTTTCAGTTATATACTAACTAATGTAACTTGGTTAGTCAATTTTTCCTTTAGGTGGTGCTCATATGGCATCCATTTAGACCCAAAGTTCCAACTAACCATGCCCAATCTGTCATTACTGAGCAGACACCACATTACATGGGGAAGTGGTATTGAAATGAACATTTATATAATTAAACGAACATTGGTTGCGCGGTGGTGATAACAATTATTATAATCAAGGTTGCGGTCTTGATATAAACACCTGACCCATTAATTACTTACATTCGACCACCTTTAAACGATAATTAATTGCGCGGGTGGTGGTAAAAATTCATTAAATCAAGTTTGCGAACTTGAATTAAACACCAATCCCATTGTATTTAACCAGTCGTCGAACGACATAGATTGGTGCTTATTTCAAGCTCGCAAACTTGATTTAAAATTTTTTTACCACCACCAGCGTAAGTAATTAATGTTTAATTGTATTGTGTATATATATATATATATATATATATATATATATATATATATATATATATATATATATATGTGTGTGTGTGTGTGTGTGTGTGGCGAAAGCTACAAACAGCTAATGTTCGTGATTGCATAGAAATTGTGCAGCCGACATTTCCAGTCACGTACAATGTATGCAAGACTACTAGAGGTGAGAGTCGCATATCTAATTTTGTCTCGATATATATGCAATGCGGTTTGATCCTCGCTAGTCAGTTTGCCGTCGTATTCCGATGATGATCATGGAAGTTCGAAACGCGTTAGTGCGTTGCGACTGGCGATAATTTTGTTATGTTCTTTAAATCAAGTTTGCGAGCTTGAAGTAAACACCAATCCCATTGTATTTAACCAGTTGTCGAACAACATAGCAAAACTACCGCCAGTAGCAAACTTGATTTAAAGAATTGTTACCAATGAATTATTGCTTAATTTTGTTATGTTGTTCGCCGATTGGTTAGTTACAATGGGATTGGTGTTTACTTCATGTTCGAAAGCTTGATTTAAAGAATTCGACCATCTTTGTTTGAGAAGCATAGTTCACGTTGGTTATCAAAAACGAAAAAGCAAAGCTGATATCCTTAAAAGTATTTTTGAGCGACCAACAAGTGTTCCTTGTTAGACAAACGACCAAAGCTCCATTAACCGCACTGGCTCAGTTACGTTTTGCGTATGCCTTCAATTGGATTGCCCAATAGATCATTATTCTCATATTTTGCGCTAGACTGGTGTAAGAAACAAATTTTACAAAATGAGATATGGCAGATTCAGCTAAAGACACCTACAATCAAATATGCAAATCCCTAGCTACCACAACAAACGCTTTTTTTAATACATAATACAAATATTTTGCAATGTGTTGTCGTTTTTAAAGTTTTGAAATCAACATGCGATCTATAAGGTCTTACTGAATCCAAGCGAGGTTAACTGGGGCGACTTCTTGGTTTCAACATTGGTGTTTCCTTCCACTTAACTTTTGACGTATTGCAAAGGGTGGTTATATTATAGAAAAGGAAATGGCTCCCTTTTCTTACTCTCAAATGTATCCGGAAAGAAAGTCAACATAAATCCTTCATAGACCAGTAGTTTCACACGCACCAAGAGTATAAATTGACAGTTGAATGAAAGCGAAGGAAGCACTTTGACTGAAAGGAAATTTTTAATGTCATTTTCGAGCTGAAAATATTTGTTTCAAATAAAAAAATCTGGCAATTTTCTGTAAAGTGACGTTTAATTCTTATTTATTATATATGATTCTCACATATTGCATTTCCTGTGAAACTAAGTAATGAAAAAGTCCCTTGTATTATAGACAGACAAGCTAAAGTAATGTGTCCCGTTTCTAGGTCAAAACTGACATGCAAAACCGAAGGCTTAGGCTTTTAAATTATGCAAACCAATTGTTATGAAGCGGGCTATTTTCCCATTATTTATGCTCGTAGGCGGTAAAGAAATGTATAACATTTTCTGTGCTAGCATTTCGAGGACCAAATTATTGAACGTTGAGACTGTCTCTTTAACAGACAAACGGCATTAAATAAATGCTTTTGTCGAAATACTTTTCCATACGAAATTACGCAATTTGCTCAAATTTCTAATTTTACCACATAGAATAGTCCCCAACGCCATTATTGTCATTATTATTATCATTATTAAAATTTATAAGTAATATGATTCGTCATTTCACTCGCTGTATGTGTAATTTATTCCATTTCTTGAAAACCCTTATCGCCATAAATTACAAATAGACCTATTTCTCACGAAGTCATTCGTCAAAAATTGACTATTTAGAGTGTAAATTTTACGGGTTATTATAAATGCGTCATTATGAATAAACAGTAAAGAAAGCAAAAATTCGCAAAAACCGACTGGCTATCAACAATTATAGATGGATTAAATTTTATTCATTATGGATACACAAATAGTTTTCCTCCAAAGATACACCTGAATTAAGCATATTTATATGGTGATATCGGGACTGTACATAACTTTACACCTTTATTTTCTTCTCAAATAAAATTTTCTTTTTACTTTATACAGACATAATAACTATCCAAATAAAATCACAACTTATTTACTACGTATAATTTAACATTTTAAAATTGACAGACGGACACCTTTTATATGATGAATTTTAATGGTAACTTATAGCGTTGTTGTCTTTTACAATTGATTTGTTCTACCGTTGAGTAATACGCGATTGCATTTTCAAACCCATTTAAGTGAAAATAAAAATATATCGTGATTAAGAGCATTTATCGATGAGCATTACTTAAGTGGCAACAGCAAAATTAGAAAAAATGTCGTGTGGGAATGCCGTTCATTTGTTTAAGTAGTTCAGAAATGAATTCAATCTAATTTTTGCAACTAGTCGTTCACAAAATATGGCATTAACAACCAAAGCGATATTATCTACAAGTGCAAGCGAACAAAAATTTGTGTGTGTATGTGGATATGCACTGAACATATATCTAAATTAAAAATCAGAGGCATGCTTGAGAGTTTCTCCTATGGAGACCATAGGCAGAATGTCAAAAAATTGAAGTCAATAGGCTTTAATGAACAAGAATGTGTCCTTGATATCACACCGATACGAAATTTAATTAACCAATGAAACAGTATATTTCAACCAATACCGTCTGTAACACGTTGTAATACGTTTTATCAGAATATAACAGAACGCCGAAAATGAAGTCAAATCCTCAATGCCAAAGTAAAATATATAAAAACAATTGAGCTACAGCTCGTATATCTCGTGAACTTCATTGGAATGTTGGCACTACTGTTTCTGCGAAATTACGGCTACATAGACTCAAAACATTTTAAATTTCATATATTTGCATCAGGTTTGGAGACTTAAAATAGACACCAATATGACTTTTTCTGTATAAAACAAACTCACAAAACCTGGTAAGTGTAATTTACTGATAAGAAAATCTCCGTTCTTGTTGAAAACATATCAAGAAGTAATCAAAATTGCCGAGGTCGTGCTTTGAATCATGACGTAACAATAGCCACCTTTGAGACCGAGAACACACCAAGGGTCCTATCTAGGGCTGGCGCGAATTCAACAGAAAGACCTCGTAGAAGCGCAAGTATTATGATGAAGTAGTCAGCACAATGACGGAAGCAGCCTTCGAGCCACAGAAGCGAACCGAATACATTAAATATTTGTATTTTGTTTTACTAAATCGATGCGCTGTATACGAGCAAAATACCATATATTTGATTAAAAATAAGGCATGTGTGTGAAGATAACAAAATGGACTCTGATGCATTGGAAAAATTAGTAAGATGATTGACTGCACAGATGAACAACTTGACTGCGGAGATGGAGATAATTAAGTCTCGGCTAGGTGATACACTAAAATAAATTCCGAGAGAATCCTCATAAACGACCCAAACAAAATAGGTGAAGTCAACAATAGCGACCGCGCATGAGGAATCAGACAGAAGTATGCAGTTGTTCTCATTCGAAACGACTAGTATTTTCATCAGAATTTAAGCCTATGCTTGCACCTTTAGATGTGAAAAGGCCACAGTTAGTGTTCGAAAATTTTGAAGCCTTAATTTGAGCACAAAATTTACATTGAAAGCACCAGCTTTGACGAATACATCGTCTAAGAGGCAGCAAAGCCAGTAAGGCGCTCCTAGAGAGCGGCCAGTTCAATGGGGAAAAATGGTCCACCATCCCACCAAAAGGGATATTCAAGATCATACCAAAAATATAAATCCTTGAGAGGCTCAGATTTATAGCTCGAAAAAAGACCAGCAGAGCAACCTTAAAAGTGTTCAGAATCAGATGACCTTCGAAGAAAAAGGAGTAAGGGAAACTTTGCCACATGTAAGGACTTTTATTAAATTTAAATTTTGATAACTCTTCAAACGAAAGCCATTAATAATACAATTGGATACGGGAGCTGATGTGTCGGTATTACCAATGACTTGGGCGTTAAACAGCGTAAAATCTACGAGAGCAAATTTGTGTCAGGCATCGGGCGCATCGCTGGTAGATGCGGGCGAATGGGACCCAAAATTCGTAATAAATAAAAATATCTACCATACGTCTATTGCTATAGCGAATACTCAAACACCCATGTTGGGTCTTGATTTCATTAGAAAATTGTTTATAACGATAAATTGTCAAAATAAACATATATGCCTATCCAGGCCAGAAAACATAAATTCGATAAAATCGATATGTACTCCCAAGGTGCAGGAGGAGATCAGTTGTCTGCCTGGGTGGAAGAAAGAGTTCCAACTTTCTGATCGCAGTGAATGTTCAGGGCCGACGGTCGAGCACTTTAAACTATTGCTATAATTAAATGAAGGTTACAAACCACCACGAGAATATGGCTCTCTTCCAAAGAAATTAGCAGCAGTGACTCGAGCAACCCAAGAGATGATACAGACCGATGTTCTTGAGCCATCACCATCTTTTTGTCGAGCTCCCATGGTTTTGGTTAAGAAAAAAATGGCTCGCATCGACCGGCGGCTGATTTCCGGCAATTAAACTCGGTGACTAAACCTGACCCGTATATCGTGCCAGTTCTGCGTGATCTGTTCCTACAGCTAGCGGGAGGCAAATAGTTTTCCGTGCTTGATCTTAAATACGGATTTTGGCAAATTGAGGTTGAGCCCGAAGACGGATGGAAGTTAGCAGTGCAGATACCCCAAGATCATTTACAATTCACTTGAGTACCATTTGGTCTTAAGAACGCACCGAAAGTGTTCCAAAGAATGATTGACTCTTTCGTGTCCGACATCCAGTACAACAGCTTACGTTGACGATGTTATTATATGGGCCACTACTGAGCACCAATTACGTATTAGGCTGCAGACGATATAGAAAATAATTGCGCTGTTTTATTGGTATGGTGAAATTCTGTAGACCATATCTCACTGGGATGGCGGTTACGCAACAATCCTTAAATAAGTTAACTATTGCCAAGATACCGTTTCGTTGGACGGGGGAGGCTGAAAAGTGTTTAACCTATGAAAATAGAAATTAATAAACGCAACCATTTGACTTTCCCGTTAGGTAGTATATCAGTTGTTACAGACGCGTCAGAAATTAGCATAAGAGCAGTGTTACAAGCCGACGGTTGTCCAGCGCAATATTTAAGTCGCACATTCACTAAAACGGAACAAAACTATAACGCCACAGAAAAGGGGTTACTGGCCGTAGAATAAGCACTACGAAAGCTTTGGTACTTAGTCAACGGGGGTCAAATAGACGTATTTACCGATCACAAAGCACGAGGGCATTATAGATCACTGGTTATTGAAAAGAAACGGGTACACCGAGCCATTGAAGAACTCGAAGAATAAATTGTATCAATTCATCATAGAGCCGGTACCGAGAATGCGGCAGGCGATGCGCTCAGCAGAATCTCCTCTGTACGAGTTTCGCCACTTATTAAAGTCTCTGAAGAACAGAGTAATGATGCCACATGCCTGGAAATTGGCAATCAGTTAAAAACTGACACAGTGATGTCCGCACCATATAAATCTTTGAGCCTGCAAAATGGCTTATCGGTGCGAAAAGAAGGAAAAACAGTGCATTTATTTGTGCCGGAGTCTATAAGAACAAAATTGGTGGCCTTCAGGTATGAAACGTTGGGACATCCCGGCGCCGGGCGACTCACTAAGACATTGCAGTCATGATTACATTAGCCTAAAATGTCCAGAAATTCGTAGCTATTTTCAACGTAGCTATGTCAGTGTTATAAGCAATAAAAAGAGATATTTACTCCCATTGCTTCCAATGCCACTGAATGGAACCAGTTTCTGCATATTGACCTGGTAGATCCACTTCCGGCAGCTCAGGCGGGGTAGTCTATATGATTTCCATGGCCGATGAGTTTTCCTGATTTTTCGAGCTTATAACACTTAAAAAAATCACAACAGAAGATTACAAAGTGCTCAGACGAGCGATGGCTCAGTCGATTTTGTGCACTACAAGTTATTGCTACCGACCAAGGAGCACAGTTCGAGTCGAGAGAATTAAATCAATGGTGCAAACACCTTGACATAAAACATTCTCACACAGCCACTTACCACACGCAGACCAAAACAACAGATGAGCAAGCACACCGGACGATGAAAGAGGTATTGCGATGTTGGTGCCACGAGATCCGGGGATCCTGGAAAGACAAATTACATTTGGTCGAACGGGCCATACCATTTACAGTATCAACAGTTACAGGATTCACCCTAACAACCATGATCTATGGAGGACATATTAGACTTCCATGTAAACCCGTAACCCCAGGATACAAAGAGCGCTGACTCATAGCGGATATTCAGGAGCGCTTAAAACAGTTAAGTGAATTTGTAGACGCCACAAAGCAACAAGCCTATGCAAAACGACCTACACGCACTCACTTACGTGTAGGCGACTATGGCATGTTCGTGAAGGTCAAACCCACGGGACTACAGGCTGCCAATGACGGGCAGTATCGTGTGAAAATGGTGGACGCACAGCATAATACAGTTCCCTTAAACATACCCAATGGATCACGAGCTGTCACACTTGATTTTTGATGCAGGGCATCAAGGCCGACGCTTGCGGGGGGAGGAAGATTGAATAGTAGTCTCCATTGAGACTTTAGAACGCGCAAAGTGTCTTATCTAGGGCGGGCATGAATTAAAAAAAGACGTAATATGATGAAGCAGTCAGCACAATGATGGAAGCAGCCTTCGAGCCGCAAAAGTGAACATGAAATAATAAATATTTCTATTTGTGTTTTACTAAATCGATGCGATTTATACGAGCAAAATCCTATATATAATTGAACAAAAAAAGCAGGTGTGTAAAGGTAACAAAATGGCATCTGAAGGAATGGAAAATTTAGTAAGAACAATGACTGCAAAAATTAACACTTTGACTGTGGATATATGGACAATTAATTCTCGGCTGGATGTCACACTTATAATAAATACCGAGAGAATCCGCATAATCTACCCAACCAATATAGGTGAAGTCAACACATGGGGCATGTGCTTCTGTGCTACAACTCATCCACTAAGCCACTGAAGCCGTTTATTGCATGAAATTTTCAATTACATGGCACCTTCTCTTTTGCCAGTCTTTTCTATCTGTATCCAAAACGTTACCGCTTCTCAACGAGCCATTTTCAAACTGTTATGATAAGACATACACCATGCTACACGTGGAAGTAGTATATAATGACAGGATTTTATATATATATATATATATATATATAAATTGCAGAATAAATTTAACATTACATAAGATAGCAAGTCCAAATCATTTTGTGAACAGGTTTTATCCATATTTATCACTTTTCAAGTTGTGGCAAAATTTCTGCAACTGGAATTTCGATTAAGGTTTCATTGTTGAAACCCATCCACTATGCAATCGAAGCCAATTATTGCAAGTAATAAACAGTTAAAAATAAACCAATGATTAGTTAATAATGAGAATTTCCAGCCTTCACCGTGATGAGCTCAAACCTTTATTTCATGCGGAATATGGTGTGTACTTTTGTTCCTTTTTAAGCACATCATACGATCTTTTAAAATATGTTGAAACGCATATTTCACACATCATTGAATGCAAAACAACTATTCTTATTATTTAATTTTGGAAATAAGATTATATGAGTTCTTTCGAAGTTGGTAGTAAGAGAAATGTAATTGAACAGACGCCATAAGATTAGTGGACAAAAGGAGTAGCGTCTATATTCAAGTTTATTCGAATAGGACCAAAAATAATAAGTTAAAAGTGTGTCAATAGCAATTCAGCAATCAATAAAATCGTTTACCTTTTGTGATTAAAAGCTTTTATTTATATTAAATTCATCTTATGTTGCTTTTATTGAAATATATTAACATGCTAGTTGTAACCATTTAATTTTTCGAATCACCTCCGATCACTAGGTTTTCAAAAAACAGAATAAAGTTTTAAATCTATTCGTCCTTTCATTGATTAACGATTTTATTTGATTCGGTGACTAAATTGAATTATTTGCCTACCTTATCAGGTTTTGCCTTACTGTTCCCTATTTTGACATGTCTTAGACAATGAATCCTATCCGAAATCTTATTTTTTATAACTGGCGTGAAATGTAATGTTATTAGTGATAAAGTTCTTTTTGCTGCTTCATAGTTATTGTATTGCATAAATGCTGTTTACTGATTCATTAGTTATTCTTCGTTTTCAGTTTTTGACATGTATCTAGCTATTATTAACGACGAATATTCACACGAGCTACTGAAATGTTACTCAGTTAGAAAAGGAATATCTTTAATGTGGGCGATACAGAATTTAATGTCTTCCATATATATATATATATATATATATATATATATATATATATATATATATATATATATATATATATATATATATATATATATATATATATATATATATATTCATTGTACCACTTATGTGCAAAAACAAAAAGAAATTTTAACAGATATAAGAAAATTTTCTTTCTCATGGTCTTCTCAAATATCTACTCATGAACATATCTTTATACATAAATTGGAAAGCAAAACAAGATAGAAATATGTGAACAAAGCGAGTGTGAAAAATAGAAACCAATCAAATTGCGTGCGTCACATCCAGTTCAATCTCAATGCTTGTACGTGCTTCTTCTGCTTACATAAATCCGGCTGCAATTTGTTTATTCATAAGGCTTCGTATGTGGCTAGCTCCCTTTTGTTTTTGCATTTAGTAATTACTTTGAATGCTACGTCTGGAGAACATACGTGCGTTGTTTCGATGATGTGTTGCGCAATAGCAGACGTGTATTCACCATTTGATTTAAAACAGGCGTTCAAGTTGCAATGTTCTCTCATTCGAGTAATTAACCGTCTGGTCGATCGGCCTACGTAAGTTGATCGACAACTTGCGCATGTATATTGGTAAATAATATTTGATATCGACATTAACGGCTGTTTCTCTTTGATTGCTGGTAAAGGCAAGTGTGTTACCCTAAATAACACTCGTAGTTTGGCTGCATTAAATGTGCGTGTCAATGCTGCTTCAACTTTCTTTTGTGCCATTCGGGAAACTGTATCCTCCTTAAATTGGGATGTTTAGGTAGACGGTTTTTCTTTTCTGGCACATAGTACGTCTGTTTCTGGTTAACTCCCCTTTTAATAATTGATTCAATTAATTGTCTGGGATAGCCATTAGACATTAAATCGTTAATCGCTTTATTATATTCATTATCTTTAGAATCTTGACTAACCAACCTGTCAATTCTTGAAAAGCAACCACGAACTGTTGATAGTTTATATTGAAATGGCACAAAACTGCTGTAATGCAAATACTGTGCAGACCAAGTTGGTTTATGGTAAATTGTTCTGTTTAATTTACCATTAGTTTCTTTCTTTAATAGTACATCTAGGAAAGGCAGACAGTCATCTTTCTCGTGCTCTGACGTGAAACCGATATTCTTATGTGCTTTGTTGAAACTTTGAAGCAATGTTCGTGATTGCGACCTGTTTTTAAGTACAAGAAATATATCATCCACGTACCGTATTTATTGAGCACATTTACTTATGTCACTCTTTAATGATGTATTTTCTAGGTGCCCTAGAAAAATCTCAGCCAACACTGGAGATAAGGGGCTTCCCCATTGCGACACCATCAGTCTGTTTGTAGATGTTTCCATTAAAACGAAATCGTACGTCTTTCATGCATAATAAGATAAGCTTGCGTAGAGTTTGACCTGGCACCGGCGATGGTAATATATCGTGTTCTACCGCTTTGACTATAATGTCAATGGTTTCATCAATTGGAACATTTGTAAACAGAGACGTAACAACAAAAGATACCATAATCTTGTTTTAAACATTTATATCTTGATTTTTGTTTACAAACGCAAACGAATCGACAAACGAATGATTACCTAGTAGTTTACGTAATGGTTCAAGTAAACGAACTAGCCATTTAGCTAGTGCATGAAACGGAGAATTTACCATTGATAAAATTGGCCTCATAGGACAACCTCTTTTGTGTGTTTTTGGTAATCCGTACATTATTGGTGTAGATGATCCAACTGGCTTGAGCTTCTGTGCAGTGGCCTCATCAATAAAACCGGCATCTGTCAAAATCTTAATTTCATTAATTACTTTGCGCTCCACCTTGTCTATTTCATCTGATTTATCGTCTAGACGTGTGAATTTTGTATTGTCATTTAACACGTTTTCCATCTTTTGTACGTATTCAGATTTGTCCATTATAACTGCGCTCTTTCATTTATCAGCGCGTAGTATTTTGATGTCTGCGTTTCTACTGATATTTCTAAGTGCATTTAGATGCTGCTTTGTCAACGCCGGCTGCTCTGCACATTTAGACGATTTCAAGTGTGAAGCCTGATCAACTAGTTTAGCCTTGAACCAATTTTTATAATCAATACCGGTAGGCTCCAAGTCAGCTGTTTGTTCAAATAACAATTCAAATGCTGCCTCAAAATCAACATCGCATTTATTAGAAGGATGTATTCCATAATTTCGGCCCATCGATAGTGCCTCCATTGTTAGCTGATCGATTGGCACTTTTGATAAGTTAAGCACACGCTTATCAAGATCGGTCGGTATTAAATCACACAAAACTCCAGGTTTTACATCTTTTTCCAATTTGTTCAAAATTCTTGCTTTATCTTTCTTCATAACTGTCGGCAAAAACATCAAAAATTTCATTCTTGCAAAAAGACTTAGTTCATCTAATACACAAGATACACACCCAATTCTTGCCTGTAGCACTGCTTCATCTTCCTTCAACTGCTCAATTTTAGAATACGCCAACCTTGTAAGATTTCTTCGGTTGACTCGTAGTTTTGACTTGCGTAAACTGCGTACCAAATCACCTGGGAACCGTAATTGTTTAATACACTGATAATAATGATTTAACCACAATTGCGTTCTTTGCGCTCTACACTTTAACGTCACTAGTTCATCTAGTTTTCTGAAAGATTCTTTTGAAATGCGAGCTTTAATAAAATTCATTGTACCCTTCTTATGTGCAAAAACAAAAAGAAATTTTATCAGATATAAGAAAATTTTCTTTCTCATGGTCTTCTCAAATATCTACTCATGAACATATCTTTATATATAAATTGGAAAGCAAAACAAGATAGAAATATGTGAACAAAGCGAGTGTGAAAAATAGAAACCAATCAAATTGCGTGCGTCACATCCAGTTCAAGCTCAATGCTTGTACGTGCTTCTTCTGCTTACATAAATCCGGCTGCAATTTGTTTATCCATAAGGCTTCGTATGTGGCTAGCTCCCTTTTATTTTTGCATTTAGCCATTCGGGAAACTGTATCCCCCTTAAATGGGATGTTTAGGTAGACGGTTTTCTTTTCTGGCCCATAGTACGTCTGTTTCTGGTTAACTCCCCTTTTAATAATTGATTCAATTAATTGTCTGGGATAGCCATTAGACATTAAATCGTTAATTTCTTTATTATATTCATTTTCTTTAGAATCTTGACTAACCAACCTGTCAATTCTTGAAAAGCAACCACGAACTGTTGATAATTTATATTGAAATGGCACAAAACTGCTGTAATGCAAATACTGTGCAGACCATGTTGGTTTATGGTAAATTGTTCTGTTTAATTTACCATTAGTTTCTTTCTTTAATAGTACATCTAGGAAAGGCAGACAGTCATCTTTCTCGTGCTCTGACGTGAAACCGATATTCTTATGTGCTTTGTTGAAACTTTGAAGCAATGTTCGTGATTGCGACCTGTTTTTAAGTACAAGAAATATATCATCCACGTACCGTATATATTGAGCACATTTACTTATGTCACTCTTTAATGATGTATTTTCTAGGTGCCCTAGAAAAATCTCAGCCAACACTGGAGATAAGGGGCTTCCCATTGCGACACCATCAGTCTGTTTGTAGATGTTTCCATTAAAACGAAATCGTACGCCTTTCGTGCATAATAAGATAAGCTTGCGTAGAGTTTGACCTGGCACCGGCGATGGTAATATATCGTGTTCTACCTCTTTGACTATAATGTCAATGGTTTCATCAATTGGAACATTTTTAAACAGAGGCGTAACATATATATATATATATATATATATATATATATATATATTGTGTACATGTATATAAATTGGCAAAAGTATAAGCATTTGAGCTAACAATGGAGCAGTTATAGTTTACATCGATTGACAGAAATCTGAACACAAATAAATAGATAAACGAATTTATATTTCGACAGTGCCTTTAAAGCACTATTTCTGCGCGACGCGGAATTGATCAATTATTTGACCCTTTGTTTTACGAAATACGACTTTTACTTCAACTATCTTCAGTGGATGCTCATGTTCTGATTCGCAAAACAGAGACAAGCTAGTTAACTACATTGTGTTCATTTATGGTAGAGACATTCCTTCGAAAGCGATATCGATCAAGAATTAACAGGGTTCTAGTATCATATCTGAGAAGAACTGTTTTTCTTGTGTTTGAAAAATATCCTACAAACATTGTAGTTTAACGTCATATAAGCGAAAATTGGTTGCACGGGCGGTGATAACAATTACTGTAATCAAGGTTGCGATCTTGATATGTGCACCTGACCAATTAATTACTCGCATATGCCAGTTAAAACAAAGAAATGTAGTGTAGAAAAGGCAATTCATCTAGCAGACCGGTTTCGTCCTTATTAGGAACTCACCACGTACTGGCCAGAATTTGTCACGGACAGGGCTCGAACTTGGGCACTGGATGAATTGACTTTTCTACACTATATAATTCTTAGTTAATACTGACATATGTAAGTAATAAACGGGTCAGGTGCTTATATCAAGATCGCATTCTTGATTACAGTAAACGTAATAAAAGTTTGAAACTGAGATATATCTCATTAATGGAACAGGAATCCGGCGTTTTATCACAGAATGTTGCAAAACACAAAATTTCCTGTTTTCATTCGCGATGCTGAAAATTGTAGGCCTACATTTCAGTTTGATCCTCGCTGGTCAGTTTGCCGTCGTGCTCTGATGATGACCACGGAAAGTCGAAACGCGTCAGTACGCGTGACATACGGTAATTTTTCTATGTTGTGCGACTGGTTAGATACAATTGGATTGGTATCTATATGAATCACTTAAACTTCATTTAAAAATTGTTATTAACACCCATGCAAAAAATTATTATTAATTGTGTAACTTATGTACATGTGGCGAAAGTTGCAAACAGTTAATGTTCGAACATATCTGACGTTTTGAATTAACTTCGTCTATTTGTGGAAATTAAGTATTGAAATGTTTATCAGCGCGTGGTTCTTAAAATCAGACTGTAAACAATTAAGAGTCTATGACATTCACATCGTAACAAACCACCTTATCCGAATAAGCTAGTTATTCATTTACGGAAGGAAAACCTTACTGATACAAAGTGTGGTTCTTGCCTATAGAAATAAGTTTTGCTTTCATGGATAAAATTATATAGTAATTAAAGCAGTGTTTGAATCACAATTCAATCATTTGCACGATTTACTAGCGGATAATGATGACAGCTAACGATGCCAATTACCTAATATATATAATTTGTCCACAGTCAACGAAACCATCTTTAAGGAAAGCAAACAGCAGCTTTACGAGAATTGGCCGAGTATCGTGACCATGTTATTTTTTTATCAAAAATGGTCTGGCTTATTCGTAATGAATCGTGATGAATACGCATCTATGGTGAGCAGACTGATTTCTGTCCTGAATGTTTAAATTGGCACTATGTGTGGTAAAACGTAAATATCGATGGGCTTTACGACGGAATTATCTTAACTGCTACCAGATTGATAGATCACACCTGCCGAGCGCAAACAACTGAGACCCGTAGAAGCACAGACATCTCGATTGTATGATTTACCTAAAAGGCAAACATATGGTATTCTATTAAGATAAATTCTGACAAAGATGAATAAATCAACGCGTGAAATTGACAAATGGTAGTCTAGCTTATTGAAGACACTGAGAAAACACTTAATTGAGAACACTATGAATGTTTGTTTTGAATTAGTTGAAAGGGTCGTCAAATTTAATGTAAAATATTATTGGATGTGTTTTCTGATGTTGGTTCGTTATTTACTATTGTCCCTTTAAAGAAAGCTATCGAGATCTAATGTGTATTATTACATGACGGTACGTTTAAAGCGTTTGGCGAACTCGCCGACTGCTTTGTTGCGGCCTTTGAATGTGATTATCGCGGTATAGACACAGCTGTGTGTTACAAAAATGAGGCAGCTATTTTTGATTATCTAGATAAAAAATTTAGTTTAGCAGAACTTTTCACGGAGCGACATCTTTATTACTACAAATCCAATATGAAATTAGGGCTTTAAATATTTTGTGCATTGCTTGTATACACAAGGTGGTCACAGCCGTGAGGAGCTGTTAGAGTCGTTGTCCTTACACTTTAAATACACTAACAAATAGCGTCTCGAATAATCTCTGAGAGCCAGAGTACAGCTTTTGGCCAGCGTACTGCTTGATTGTTTTTACTAACAGGAGAAGAGGCAAAGGCGATTTCTGGCGTCATAAAAATACCGGTTGTTTTTTTGGCATATAGGGCACGTTATCCTTGATCGATAGACTATCTAAGAGAATGAAATATGAATTTAATCCAACGGGCAGGTAGTGCTGGTCAGATTTTTTGGCAAGCCATTTAAGAACAGGATGGTTTTGAATCCGAATCATCCATCGCCATTGTGAATAGGCTATCTGGTATTTTATAATATCTCAGAAGCAAACATGAACAGCACAACCAGTAATGGTTCAATACTGTGGTGACCGATGTGTTGGGTGAAAGGAGTCGCTTCATCTTCTGAGTCTTGGATGGGTTTGAAATTGGAGCCCAGTGTTGAAGCCGTTTTACACAAATCTTGGGAAGGACCAATATCGCCTCATACTCGTCGGAAAGTAGACTATGTTTTTATCCACAAACCTGTATCATAGTTCAATTTGTGCCTGACAGTCCTCTCTGTTCCTACTGTATGTGCCGTCAAATACCGTAATTACATGAACAAGTTTCAATAATAAGCAAGAGAAAGACATCTGGCGACACGAAATCTTTTTACCGAAAAGATGCTTCGGGGCCACTTCGGCCCAAAGTCAATAATATACAGCTGCTGAACTGCATAAACGCGGTGTCGACAATGCTTCTCTCCAGTAGACCGAAATCGCTTTGAACACTCCACGTCTTATTTGGGCCCAGGCAATAGAGAAAGACGATACTTATGTCATTCCAATGAGTGCATTGTACAACTATATATGGTATCGCTTCGCTTCTGAACGGTGTTGGTTCATGAGCCCTTCTTGACTGTCGCTTAACTTTTGCTAGGTTCTGCTTAGGCAAGGTGGATCTCGTAGTCCTAAATATGTACAAATCAACTCTCAGCCAATTTTCTAATTACAAAAATGACATCTTTGAAAATCTATCAGATTTGGCTCCTGTCCTTGATATTTGGCTGATGTGCAGTTAAATCAACACTAAAATAGGTCTAGATTGCGGGAATCGCAGCTGTAGGATAATAGGCACTAGCTGAAAACAGCTTTGATAACGGTATCAGAATTTCTAATATTTCCCTTAGCATTAATCTAGTTCTAAGTAAACCCAATTTGACAGAATCATAAACGGTATCTTCCTACACCCGCCTGACGACCGGCGGGTTGAAGCTAGTTTATATGATGTTAGCTTCACTATTTTAGGATTAGACATTCGTCTAGGAGATTGTACCGTACGATTTTCCCACATAGTTCACTAAATATATAGTGGTTAAAGAGCATAATACCCGCTCCTACTGATAAGTCGCCTGTAAGCACGAAACGAATGTGAATGAGATTATACTTTCTGTTCATGCTGTCTTTGGTGTATCCTTCTGGTCACAACTGAACTAATTTGTTACTAGGTTTGCAACACCTAATAAATACTTGCATATATATTAGCTCTCCGCAACAAGCAGTATTTAACTGTTATATATTGAATTCAATGTCATGCTTACCGCGAAATGTGATAACTGATATCGATCAAGCCCAGGGTGTATGAATTTACTGGAGTAACAGGTGTTCAGAAATAGTTGCAATTCTCAATTTCGGTGAACTATAACATAAATTGATATACATCATGTTGGTACCATATACCGACTCGGAAACCAAGTGTTAGTACCACTGACCTTTTCGGTACAATAATGTTGGTATCAGTTACTAACACAATAGTCATAGTGTTAATATCCTTTACAGACTCGGTATATATGTTACATAGAGTGAGTTATCATTGAAGTCGCATTGTCGAGACTATACGATGTTAGCTACTCTACTGCAGGTTTACATATTCGTCTAGGAGATTGTATCGTATTATTATCCCAAATTCCTCACCCAAATTTCTAGTATTTTCTACTTTAATACGAGATTCTTCCTGAGGTCTTGCTGGTTGTTTGAATTCCGAACGCTTTGTAAATCCGTAACAAAATAATAATTTTTATTATTAGGAATAGTGTGAAACTAATAATTTAAAAAAGTTTCTATAGTACATAGCCAGACTCGCATATATAAAAGTTCATTTGTAAAAATCTGTTCAGATTTTCCTCGAGCTTCCTGTTGCGTTAGAATATAGTCACGTGTCTTATTCGGCGTTCATTTCTGAAACATCATTTAAGCGAATTCATGTTTCTGCATTTTTAGTGCTATGCTCAGTATTGCTGAGGCCATTGTCTAGATCGGGTCTGGATTCGCCTATACAGTTGTCCTAAATTTGGGCACAAGATTTTAAAGAATATCTGTTTTCACAGGTAATTTATATCGTATATCTTGATTATTTAATAAATTGAAGACGTAAACGCGAAGGTCAAGAAGGTAAAAAAATTGATTTGTCTTATTTTGTAGCAAACCTTGCAAAAAGTTTGATAGAAATTAAATGTTCATTTTCAGATGATCGCCGTAGAAGATAATTTACTTTAATTTTTACTTTCGTCCTGTCATGGTGTTTATCCGAAAGTCTCCAAATTTAAACTCTTTAAAGTTTTGGAATTTCTATTAAATTCATGACTTAGTTTGGGTCAACAAAAAAGTGTAATTCGATTTAAAAAATGACATTTATATATAAACCCCTCTGAAATTTTATGCTCACTTAAATACTATAACATTAAAGAATCAATGGCCTAAATACTGTGTTCTTTGCGGAGAACTAATAAGTATATGTAAGTATGTATTAGTTATGAACCTAGATAAATTAGTTCAGTTGTGACCAGAAGGATAAACCAGCAGCATGAACGGAAAGTATAATCTCATGTGCATTACTTGTGCTTACTGACTCATCAGTAGGAGCCGGTATTACGCCCTTTAACCACGATATATATGTATCCACTATATATATATATATATATATATATATATATATATATCTCACATTCTTCATAGGAGATTGTACCGTCCTATTATCCAACATTCTTCACCCAAATATATAGTGGTTAAAAGGCGTAATACCGGCTCCTACCGATGAGTCGCCAGTAAGCACAAAACGAATTTGCATGAGATTATACTTTCCGTTCATGCTGCCTTTGGTTTATCCTTCTGGTCACAACTGAACTAATTTGTTACTAGGTTCGCAACACCTAATACATACTTGAATAAATTATCTTGTCTGTATTTTCAACCTTGTGTTTCACCGTCTAATGAACAGTTGGTAACTGGTCTAGGTTATATGTCTCGTTGTATCGTGACATGGAAATGAAAACCATTTCTTAATATACGCTAAAAAGTATGTTTGAAGCAACAGTAATTATTAATTGAAATATACATCAAAATTTTCTCAAAATATATCATTTAGTTTGGAGTTCTAGCTTCTAAAATACTAATTATGTTATTTTAAAGTGCAAAGAAAAGTCTTTTCAGATACATGAAAGGTACTTTCCATATTTCACCTTAAGAATTGACCTTCAAACGCCTTAATCACATTTAAGGATATATAGGTATACTTTAGAAGAAATCCCAGCTTCGTGACATTAAGCTGTCTGAGAAACTTTACGCCTGCCTATTACGTACGAAGCAGGTTACCTTTATCTGCCTACAATTCTATTTTATTTATCAAATGTTTCAGACCCATTTATTGGTATTATGTCATCATAGAAATTCTACCAAATGTAATATTCATAATAGTCTTAAAAGCTATTTCATGTTACCCTGATAAACATTTATTGACACGTGAGATAAATAGCCGTTTTCTTCCGAAAAAAATATTCGCAAGATAATTAATTAAACACATGATTTCAATTTTAAGTCGTTTTCGAAACTTTGACTACATGACAAAAAGAATAACCAAATAAATTAAAATATAAATAAATTTTAAAAATTTGGTTAACGAAGAACGCACTACAAGAAATTCAGAAAACGGTCATGCCTCAAAAATTCAGCAAACGCTTTTAGGCCTAAAGCGGTTTAAATACTAAATGTTGCTTATACATTATTTAATTTTCACACAGATGTCATTTCTCGAAGAAGCATCAAGGAGAATTCTCAGAAATGGAAATTGAATACCTGAAAAAGAAGGAGATGGAGAAGAAGAAGCAAGGCCAAAAATGATCGTCCTCCATTTCAAATTTCCAGCACAATCAAGATCGTAGCCGTACATTTTATAACATCATCGCATTTATAACGTGCAAATCATATGAAAGTTCAAATAAAATCAATAATTAAACGAATAAATGCTTTTTATGCTTATATTGTGTAAGGTCAGGCGAGATACATTTGACATTCTACGATGTCGAGTTATTGGATTTTAACGCTAGTTCTGCGTTCTCAGTTGTTTATGATAAAACTGCAAATGACACAGCTATAGTTAAGCGCAAGAAGTCAGCCGTGGATTGTGGCGTTTACATGTTGTCGAACTATTGTATTGGTATATGAGCCTCGCATCATTCAAAATATTTGTGGTGGCTCCGAACTCAAGATCAATTAAACTGGTAAGACACGGCAAGCACAGATGTATGTCAAGTGCTAAAAGATACATCTTTATATTAGTTATTGCGACTGATAAATAAAGGAGCCAATTTTCCAACATTCCCGTTTTCTACTCTACAAGTATTATAGATGGCATCAACTTCTGATCCTAGAACGTTTCAACAACTAGTATGGGTGAAGAAGGAACTCGACGACAAACAAGCTTATCATAGCAATATTGCTGCGATTAACATTATCAACTTCATATAATCGAAGAATAGGTAGTACAGGAATTCATATAGCTGAATAACCACGATATCGAATTCGCTCTCTAGTTGTCTTTTATTCGGATCCATTAAGTGCTGGTAATAACCGTTTCAATAGACGAGACATAATATATCCAAATTCTTCGGTTATGGTAAACATTTCCCACTCTAACATATGACCAAGTTCTTATATAGAAGATATTGAAGCCAAATTATACTTGCCCTATCTTTATTGATCGAAAACTGCATATATGTTTTTGCTCGTATCAATCGCACCTCTACTGAAACAAATTTATATAATGCTTTATTTATTCCCCACGTTAGTATACTGCCTCCAGCATTCTCTTGATCCCACTGATGCTTAAGTCGTGCGCTTCAACTAAGTTAGAACTCTGTAATTAATATCAGCCCAAAATAGAGCCATTGGTGCGTGTTCGGCTTCAATGGTATCTATTGTATTATAGTAAGCACAAAACGGGCACGCATATTTGAGTATGCCTTTTATTCGTGCTGATTTTGGCATATCTCCAAAATACCACATAAGGAAACTTGATGCTATGTACGTCACGTCTAACATAAAAAATTGACGCCGCAGTGAGTTGTCCCTGAAATCGATTTCGTCCGTGATTAAAATAATATTGCCGTTTAGGTGTCTTAATATAGGACTCAATAGCAGATTTAAGCAAATTGAAATATTCATTTTCGCAACAAAATGCCTTGCCATTCTCGATAGAGAGACTCAGAACCCACATTACGGCTTTGGATTATGTTCATTTATAAAGTACAAAATAAATAGGGCTTTGATAGCATAACATAGCTTGCATGATTTTCGATTAAAGTGTCGTCTACTGCTTCAATGTATGACTCCATCTACGTAATATTCTACTTGTCAACTCCGCTCAAAAGATAGCCGTTGCGTGTTAATTGCATCAAGAGTAGCCCTAGCAACATGGTAGTTCTTCGCAAGCAAGAATACACGAAAAATTCATGATTTTTCTGCTTTCACTATCCATTAAATTTAAAGCCGTTAGAAAAGATTCTACGATTTGGCGATTAATGAGAATACGCGACTGACATGCTCATTATGGAGCAAAATATCGCTTCAATCGCAACCTTATCAGTTCGTGCGCCATTTATCTCCTCACTCCAACATTGAAGCGATTTTTACAGAGAACAATTTTCGTCCTATTTTACATTTAACTAGTCGTCGAACAACATAACAAAATAAAGCTCGCAAACTTGATTTCAAGAATTTTTTCAGCACCCGCGCAATAAATGATTATTTAATTGTATTACATACATATTTTTGGCGAAAGCTGCAAAAACGTTAATATTTGTGGCTTCATAAAAATTCTGCAGCCTACATTTCCAGCCAAGTACAATGTATTCGGGACTACTAGAGGTGAGAGTCGAAAATCTAATTTTGTTTTCCATATATATATATATATATATATATATATATTATATATATATATACATATATATATATATATACATATATATATATATATATATATATATATATGCATTCCTCGATAGTCAATTTGCCGTCGTACTCTGAAACGCGTCAGTGCGTTGCGGCTGGCGGTAGTTTTTTTATGTTGTTCGACGACTGGTTAAATACATTGGGATTCGTGATGTAAAGAATTGTTACCACCACCCACGTAATCAATGATTGTTTAATTTTCGTCCGAAATAGTCAAATTATGTGGTCATCAAGAGAGTACACTCGTAATCATTTATGGACCATTGAATTCCTTCCATGCATTTCCGCTTCCGTTAAAAAGAAGGCGCAACCAAAGCTCTTAAGCAGGTTTTAGTATCAGCTACTTTTCCAGCTTACTTTTCAATATCATTTCAGCATTATTCAAAACCAGCCTCCATCCTGCGTTCCCTAATCATTCCTAAAACATACTACCTAACTACGATCGCACAACGGACTGTACCAATATTCCTAAATTTTACTATGTTCTTTTTAATGTAAAAAAATAAAGTGTGCAAAAAGACTGCTCGAAATGGGTGGCTGTGATTCGCCTGACAGTATTCGTATCAAATCGACATCTCCGGTGATAAGTGAAACATTGCGCACTACTATCACGATATTTTGAATAAAAATGTTTGGTTAATATGTGTTGTTGATTAAAACTTTGTTCATTGGGTCCAAAAATAATAGTGCAATCCACATTATCAGTTTGGTTGCTGATGGGGTTTTTGAATCGTTAAGCAATAATTTCCCTGTTGTCATATAACAATATAGCATTAGTATCTATCAGAAAATCGCAAATTTCCGCTTACCTAAAACATTCATCCAGGAGCAATTTCTTGTAATATTTAACTTCAAAAGAATTATAACTAAAAAAACTCACATTGTACATGAACATATTTTGCACCAACAAATTCCTTGCATAGCATCCCCTACTTCCCTGACAAACTCGAATATTATTGACATTTATTCAAACCGTTGAAAATACAAATTTTTCTGAGTTATTACGTGTGCTTCAAAACAATTTATAAACTCCAAATCAGTCTTAAACAACCTCTATTTCCAATCTACCTTGTATAGTTCAGATATTCTACCGAGTCATTTAAAACAACGCACATCATTAAAAAAAAATTTTTTATACCCTCTTAAAGAGAAAATAATCAGCAACATGACAGATTTCAAGAGCAAACATCCGGAAAAGACGATATTTTTCACCTCAGTATAAAATTGATTAATTTTGCCTGTATTTCAGTTTAAAAGTTAAACAGATAAGGTTTAACATTTCGGTTTCTCATTGCTCGCTAAACGTTTAAATACACATCATTTAACAAGTCACGCAGGGCTCTAGGCAACACAAAAATGTTATTGATTACTCAGGGTTATATCCTTTATATTATAAGTATATAGTAACAAATTTGTTTAAATATGAACAAAGTATAAAACAAATTGTCTGATAAGTTCTCATTGATTTAAGAGCGGGCCGATGAAAAAGAGTAATAATGGATATTCGAAAGCCCAGAAAATGATTAATCTTCTAAAGGAAAAAATCAGCACATCAAAGAAGCAACGATTCTAAAATTTGCCCATTTATTCAAAAAATCAAATCCGAGCCACGACTAAATAAAAATGTAACAGATTGATAGAAAAACTTTTTTAATAATGATAAAATGTATCAAAAACAGTACGGGAACAAAAAAAAGTCTGATTACATAGAAAAATGGTCGGCAAAAAGCACATTTATATGAATAATTTTGTCAGTATAAACAAAATATTGCATCAGATAGCAAAGGAAATTCATCCAGTAGACCGATTTCAAATCAATACATATTAGTCCAGAAAATTCCAATAATAGCACAACTAAACAGGCTTTTGAATAGTAATGCTAGTGTACGAACAAGTTGTTTCTGTCTGAACAAATCTGGACAATATATATATATATATATATATATATATATATATATATATATATATATATATATTGTGATTGCCTGAAAAGGAGAAGTTTTTCTACACACCTAGCCTTAATTAAAACTGAATAGAGTTTACTTGGCACATCGCAGTTCAGACAAGACAAAATATGCTATAGATTTACGTGTATCACCAATTTAACTTTGTAAACGCAATTCTTGATAATACAAAATATGTGTTTATTAAAGGCTAAACCGATTCACCTGAGGAATTATAATGGCTATATTATTCACGAATTAGTAAAAACTGTTCAAAGAGAGCATTGTTTCTGCAAGTCGTATAGCGATAAATTAACTTAAAATTACGCTATAAATTATTTTAAACGCCAAATGCTTGATACTCATCTGGAGAATCGCGATTATATTGTAACCATACTTAAGTGAATGAAACAATATTTCAGACTATCTTGTAACATTTCAAAATTTACGGATTTATCGTGTGTAGTCTAGACGTAAATTTCTTTTGGTGAACGCATCGATCCTAACAATAAATTATATAAACAATTTGCAAAGGTAACACATTAAAAACCATTCACATAACTTATTCATAATTTAAGAGTTGCTCTTTGACGGTGAAAACTCGCAAACCTATATTAGAGTAGCAAATAACGCATTTTATAAAGAAAATCTAGAAGATTTATATCAATATATTCACGAGTACAAATCCACAAACTGGGCATGAATCAAACTTAGCTTGTCAGTTAATAGCGTCGTAAATGTACTTGGAGCACTTATATTTGTCGTTAAACTTTATATTCCTAATAATAATAATATTTAGACTAGCTTCTAAGAGTCAAATAGAAGGCATACATTGTAACAACTGAAATGCATTTAAGATATATTTTTTGGTGCACGAAGTTTAAAATTCAATGTAATCGAGGGTGTGTGTACTTAGAAAAGTAGTATGAATACACTGATTCAAAGATGGAGGTGATGCAAATATAACAGAGAATTTAAAGTGTTTAAGGTTACATGTTAAACTCAAAAAGAGGGTTTAAATTTTCTTAATTCTGAATAGCAGGCACCGCATATGTAATTATGCATTAATCATGGCTTAGCTAATAACAAGCTAATTTACATCAGCCCATGAGGAGATCGAAAAATCAGCACGACCAGAAAGTGAAATTCCATTGACACATGCTTTCCGTGCTTATTGGCAGATCAACAGCCCAAGTCGGTTCTTTGTCTCAAAACAGCCAAATAATTGGTACCCTCATGAGTAAATTCTTACAACAATACATGATTAACTATGTAGTTGGTTCAGGACGTTGTGCCTGTTCGTTCTGACGTGTAGTAAGCAATTATAAAACGCATGCAGCCTCGATATTACACATGTTGTTCATACTGACTTTCACATGTCTTCCTGGCCGGTTATGAACTAACCTACTACCAGTTAGGATATACTTAAGACAAAAATTCAAATATGCCGATAATTTGTAACCAATAATATTTAGTAATTGCAGACGTTACGCAATGCTACATGGTAGGAAGTCACTCTTCATATAAAGGAAGCACGCTATACTCGTTTCCGACAATGGTTTTAAAGCTTATTTTCTAAAATGTGTCACTTAAATATGATTCATAGCCAAAACAACTTTTCACTTGATGACCCGCAGGTCCTCTTCACTTATTCCGGCAATGGTAGCGTGAAACTTTTCGCTAAACCGGGATGCAGTCATCCCATATCTTCCGCATACCAAATAAGGATATTTATCAAATGAAATTCTCCGGGCAGATGGTGCTTGCCAGCCAACGGGTAGAAAATTATCTGAAGGAAATATACAAATAGAAGGCATTTGCTCCATACGAAGATTGGGCAACCTAGTGCTCTAAAACCCATACACAAACTTATGATTTTCATGATTATGTGACATTGAAGTTTCATTTCTTAAATGTTGATGTACTTTCGAAAAGCTTATCTTCCTCATCGTTAAGGACGCAGTGACATATGAAGATGCTTCGTCATCTATATTTCTAAAGTTAAACATATTTCCGAAGTAGTAGTAAAAATAATACCTTCCCTTCGTGACAGGTAGCCAATACACAACGTGAAGATATAGCTCGCACGCAATTCTGAGAAATAGCTAAAAAAACAGACAAATTACTGGCAAATTAAATGTGGGAAAACACTTTAGATTAACTATATATATATATATATATATATATATATATATATATATATATATATATATATATATATATATATATATATATATATAATGCGACTGGGGTTTATATCAAGATTACAACCTTGAATCACCATCCCCGCAACTGATGCCCGTTTAATTATATGCATGGATTATCATAATAGAAAAGAGACACAAAAAAGAAAGAGGTTCTTATTTGCATTATAAAAAAGCACAAAAGGTCTACAATAATAGCTAAATATATATGAAGGAATAAAAACGAAACTCCAGGATAAAAGATGTGTACTTTCAGAAGTTATTAAGCAAATTAATAAGCCATGCGTGTTCCCGAACAAAACTGCAGCGAAAGTGGAGGCCATTAGAATAGATCCTGAACTACGAAAGCTTAAAAACGAGGACAAAAATAGTTCAATTTTTTAAAGGAATAATATCCACTGAACAGATTAATCGGATTATTAAATTCTGAAAAGTAACACAACATAAAATAAAATTTCTCGAAACGCAATATTACTAGTAGTTTTAAAAGAACTTTGGGTGAGGTACACACACAGCCTTTCCATGAGCATGTTAAAACTAACTATTTTTCGGTAAATAGAAGGCCTGTTTGTACAAACGGTGATGATGGGGGAGAGGCAGATGGTGCGAAATAACATGTAACGCCGAATATTATCAATTGGCAGGGCCTCCCATGTTAACAGGATTATTAGACGAGCTAACGGAATGCCGACCAGTGTATGCACGGCCTACGGCAACACCATTATGTACTAAAGTTGAGGTCAGTTGTTGACCTTGATAATTATTAATTTAATGTAAAAAAAATAATATAACAAGTCAAATTGAAAGCGTAAAAACCACCAAGAATCATTAAAAACAATGAGACTGGTCGTACACAATGATGACGCAACTGTCATGATTTTGAGTAACGACCCATTTCTGGCAAATTAATCAGGCAATCAATTTACTTATTTAGAATTATGCTAGGAAAATAATTAGATAAAGCAACCGGCCATGTACATTTATGAGATTTGCTTTGAATACCGACTAAGCAATTCATCAGAGATAAAAAAAATTCGGTGGCATTCAAGTACAAAATAATTTTTTTTAAATAAAGAAATAGTTGAACTTGTACGAACATGTAGAAATTGATTTCAATTAAATTTGCGCACTAGAAATAAGTAACAATCCTATTTTAGATCCAGTCGCACAGCATACCAAATCCACGAAAGTGACACGCGTTGGTAAAACATTGGGTTTTTGTTTATTATAAAGCATTAATTTGAATTAAATCATGTTATAGCCACTCGCGAAATCAATAGCTATTAGATGGAATATGTACTACGTTAAAATAGCAGAATTTAATATGAGCGTATGCTCTATTGTATTTCACTGGAATGTTAAGCATAAATTCGCAAGGTAGCGGTAAAAACACTCCAAAATTAGTTCCGATTATAACGATCACAGATAAAGCATTTTTATGTTCAGATTAAGATCATAGTACACAAAATCAAAATGGCCTGTCGCTTCAAATAGCTTAACATCCCTACAAGTCTCGATTACAATGGCCATGCAGCGTAAACATGTAAAACCTGGTTGATGCGCCAAATACACCAATTACATAATATAAGCCATATAAAATTTTTTAAAGAGAAGATTTTCATCAATTTCGAACGAGATATGCAATCATGCACATTATCCTGGTGCTCGTATCTGTGGTAGACGAGCAAATCAATTAGAAATCTTTAAAAGGATATGCATTTACCGTGTAGAATGGTTTTAATACTCAGGCAGTAAAAGTTACTTTGAGTACAAGTTTGAATTTTGCTGAGCAGTTTAACATTGTCAAATGCAATCAATTCTCGAATAAAATTGTTTGGCCTTCAGTAGAAACAGCCAGGCATGCACTCACGCACAAAAAACGCATTGGCGCGTATACATACACACAAAAACCTCAATTATTGCTATGGAACATCTAGTTAACAAAACTTGGAGCAATTGTGTGCTACGTAGAAAAACGGTACGTTACGATTCGGCTGCAGCCATGGTCTCAATTTCACCGGCATTTTCATTCTGAGTGAATTGATCAAGAATGAAAGAAAACAAGCTACACCCGGCTTCATTAAGAGGCGCTTCTCGAAAACGCATCAGTAAGGTCCACACATCACCTAGAAGCAAGAAAAATAAAAACATAAAAAATCATTGCAGAACTACAGCTGGTTCAAAACTTCATTAGGACACGATACATTAGGCTTATTTAATTTGTTCTACAAATGCATTTAAAAAGCCATCCAGTTCGAAAGAACACTTGATAAAACAGACAACGATTTATTACGTGGTTGGTAGATTTTGATAAGAATAAGCACCACGCCAATATTGTATGTTGAAATCAGTATAGTTGAGAAAAACTATTATCATTAGCAAATCATGTATTAAAGAAACGAATTAGCGCCATTTATTGTACCAATTCAATGCGTTATTCCTACAGGTAAATGTAAATGCACTTTATTGTCAGAAGAACAGTGTGCTTCGATAACAAGCTTCATTGAGGACCAGAAATACGAAAGCACAGATTTAGTCTCAAGCACGCGAGCGTTGTACGCTCGTATTATTACTTTTTCGTCTGTCGCTTGTTGCAATGATATCACAACGTCACCAACTAGAAACGCGGACTTCAAGCTGTTGTTGTAGTTGATGGATCAAGAGGGGCCTCATTTATTAGCCAAATAGGACCAGTTTCTTATGATGCACCATGTCTGGAGCGACTTAGATCTCCGCTTATAGACGTTCGCATCATTAGGGAAAGAAGATATTATTTCGCATAGAAAAAGCCGTATGTCATAAAATGAATATTGGCATCAGAAGATTAACTAACTGAAACCAAATTAACGGCTGCATAAATGCTATCAGTGGCCTACCGAAACTGCTTGGCTCGACTACGCGAAAAATGATGACAGGTATACACGAAATAGATTGTGATAAACTGGACATGCATATGTAATTTGAGACAAAATTGCTCAACTCCTCCCAGTCCTTTATCCTGTGTCAACGACTATTCTTCTGCAATAGTACCAGACTGTTAAAACCATCAGCGACTAACCCCAATGTTTGACGGGAATGTGTTCATTTCATTAGACTTTCTCACTTAGATCCTAGATGAAGCTTTTGTTGGAGTATCTGAAATGCTTTCGGATATATCATCTTATTCGATCTGAATGCACAAGCAGTATAATTTTTTAGTGGAAAAAAGAAATCCTAGGCTGACATAAGATGTGCCCATAAAGTATCCCTTCAACATAGTTTCATCATTAAGCACTAAAATACAAAAGTCATTAGTAACTAATGTTTTGTTGCCATATGACTATACAAAAATAACAAAGAAACAAGAAATTTAAAAGAAGAGAAAATAATGGAAAAAAAAAAATTTAGGCACACAAATAATTAAAGAAGTGATTTATGATAGAAAAAATCTAGTATCTATGAGTACATTTACCTAGATCACACACAGAAATGAGGATACCTAAACTTCCATATAACACCATTATGGCCAAGTCATCTTTCAGGCAAGACAACATCGGCAATACGGCTTTCTTGTGGTTTTCACTGTATCACTTCATAAACACAGCCAAATCTCGCATCTAACTCTATCCAACTAAGAATAGAAAAGGAGAAATTTGCAACAAGTCTGCCACTGAGCTCACCTCGATACTATATCGCGCACATTTTCAAGCCAAGAACTACAATGCGCACGTGGACCTCATCTTACCATACGAGCTACTTTGCCACTACCTAATTTGAATGTAGTTGAATTTAGCTGATTCTACCTACCTTGTTTGTTATGTCAATCTGGCGCTGGATGAGAGAATAATGCTCTATTGCGCAATCGAATTGAGGGATTACGCAAAATGTGACCGAGCCAACGCAGTTGATTGATCCTTTTCTAACAAGGATAACTTGTTGGTAGATCCAGAAATACGTCCACAGTGTTGGTTGTTGTGCTATGCTTCTCAAACAACGGTGGACGATTTCCCGTAAGCGTATAAATTCATCAACTATCATAAGCGTCGAATAAAGCTGCACATTCAGATGCATTGTAAACGCGACCTTTAACGAAGAGTGAAATACTCTCGTTTCTCCACATATCTTTGTGAAAACTACTCTGGCTTTCGAGATTCTCAACCTCATCTCGTCAGAAATATTCCCTGATTTATTGATAGAGCTGCCAAAGTATGTAAATCTATCTAGTATATCTATATTTAAACTCTGCAGTCGCAGAGTTAGAGTTGGTAGTGGGTGATCCTGTAAAAAAATTTTACATTTTGAGGTCGCTAATTTAATCTATTCAGGGTGGCCTGAGCAGAAACTCTATTGTTGAATAATAATAATAATAATACGTTATATTTTATATGCTCAATAACGACTAATCTACCAACCGGGAGAATTTCGACACCTGCATCTACTACAAAATTAAACAGAAATGGAGAAGTAGGCAGCCTTGACGAACACCACTGCTGGTATCAAAGTTGTGAGTTGATTCGTTGTAGACCTTAACGCGACCAGTATTTGGCACACCACTCAACGATAGAATATCGAATAGAACATTGCAATCCACTGTGTCAAACGCACACCTGAAGTCAAGAAAGACGGCTATTGTGAGACGGCAATATTAATGCCGCCGTTCGAAAATTGGCCTTGAGATAAAAATATTATCTATTTAACCTCGTCCTGACCAGAATCCGGCTGGACTTAAGAAATGTAGTTTATCCCGGCCTGGCATCCCCGATGGCTCTCTTATGGTAGTGACCAAATTCACGCAAAGCGCTAAGACCGCTTAGGATAATTCTAGATACGACTGGGGTCAACCTTATACCATGATGGTTGAGACACAAATTACGATTGCCTATTTTTAAGAAAAGGAATGATGATCGACTCACTCCACGAAAGCGGTCCAGTCTACTCATTCCATATATTACGAAAAGGGTTAATCAAAGCTCAGGAAACTTATCGCTACCATCCTTAAATAAGCTAAGAAGCAAAACTTAGGGGCCTGTAGCTTTGCGACGTTTAGGAGAATCTATCTATATATAAGTCCGAAGGATGTTCGAGATTAACGTTCAACACTATTGATACAGGCATATTTTCGGGGATCGGAACTGACGCAGGTATCCAAGAAAAATTACCTTTGAAGTATTCAGCCCATCAATCAAGACGTCATACTTTATCGGTTATTAGATGATTGTTAATATCATTTAACGTTCTCGGACATATTGCACGGAAAATTTGTAACAAACATTAGCTATTGCCCGATATGTATGGTCCTTCCGTTTCTTCGGCCTTTCTGGTCCAAATGTATTCGAGACCAACATTTAGACTGTGCTTTAGTTGGCGTATTATAACTCTACGAGCATTATTATAAGATGAACTAGCAGGAATTCGGCGCCTAGTTTAAAAAATCTCTATAGATTTTACAGAGAAACAATGATTATTTCTAAGGGAGCCTAAATCTCCACATCCAATAGTATCTGCAGTGTACACATTCTAGATTACACCATCAAGACGAATTAACTTTGAATTTAGAATATCTTCATATCTTTTGTCGGAAAGATGGTTGTTCGAGTTAGCTTACATCTATATAAGTTTTATTTTTATTTATTTCTCCGGAAAACCTGAGTGTAAATCTACAAAGGATAATCGTATGGTTCAAAACGAACGGAAATCCTGGACGCAGCGATGCCAACGATAACTAATTGCTACCTGATCTATTTGGGTCTACCGTTGTCGGGGAGCTGGAGGGCACCGTCTGGAGTTTGTACTTCTTAAGTATAAGCTATCTTCTGTACAGCTATCCACCAGTCGTTCACGTCGAGCTAAAAGTGTATCTTCCACCTAAATGAAATTCTGCGTTACTTAAGCGCACAATTTTAGCATTTGTCACCCATAACGAAAACTATGTATGAACTTCTTTCTCTACTTAGTAAAGAGTTTAGGTCGGAGTAAAATGCGTTCATACTGCCGTCTGTTCTGCAGTCGGTGGGAGTACATGCAGATACAATGAAAAGGTAACGTTCATTAAGGTTTCTGGCATTACTGTTAAGCGCACAAAACAAAATCAACTCTTTACAGGGATCCATTCAGTTCCAGCCCGTGAGCCAAAAATAACGCGTAGATTACGGACGCTGCACTCTGATTTCTAATGCTTGTAGGATCCTCTATTCTGGTTTCAGATATTAAGCTCTGCGGAAGATGTGCAAATGCGTTTCCATTACCAGACAAAATCATTTTCAATATAGATCACTTTGATACATCGCACCGTCCTCTCGTCAATAGACCCAATGATGGAAAAAATTGTGGGAAACACGCGAGAAACAAAGTGCAGAAGAGAAGTTTTGTCTTATATGCTTTATAAAATAATTATATTGTATCACCAAGACGAAACTCAATGAAGATCTTTACCAACCTGATATGAAAAATTGAGCGAAAATGCATTTTTAGCTAAAGAATATTATGAATTACCCCAACATATTGAAACAAATACTAAGAAAATTTACGAAAAACGAAATATATTAGGCCAGATTATCTAGAGTGTACTCAGGGGCATCCATGGAATTTAAATGCAACCAGACCAAATATGTAACATTTGTATCAAAAAATATTTTTCAGGATATCAACTGAAAACGACACGTGAAAGGAAACAGAAGCATTTACTACATTAATTTTGAGTTTTTGTAATAATTACTTATATATAACCGATTTTTATATAGTTCTGCCAAAATGGCACATAGAGATCAAAAACTTATTATTCGCATTGTTTACTACTGACCAATTAATGAAGAGATTAGTGTACCGTTATTTGTAGATTTTAGAAGGAAAACATTATTGACATAACGAGTACGTGAAAAAAGTATCACATTAACTAAAGCAAAAATTTTAGATGTAATGTAGGCAGAAAGAATAACGGATATCAACTTGTGGCCAAGACGAAGGAATATATAAAAAGAAATATGAGCATTTAAAAATACTTCAACAACTTATTCGCCAGAAGTATGCTCATATTATGCCCTATTAGCCAATCCTTCTCTATCATTCTTAATCAACCATCGGACAGTGCGAAGTTCGACATGGAACAAGCGATTTGTATACTTCATTACTTTCGAGATGTCTTTTCGCATCTCGAATCTTATTATTATTATAATCAATCTTACGGTCTTGATATAAGCACCTGACCCATTAATTACTTACAAATGTCAGTATAATTTAAGAATTGTGTAGGGTAGAAAACGCAATTCATCCAGTAGACCGGTTTCGTCCTTATTGGGAACTCATCATTTAAGGGCCAGAATTTGCCGCAGTAAGGGCTCGAACCTGGGCACGTCTGCTTCGCAATCTGGTGCTCTAATCACTGAGCCACCCTGCCTCACACTACACTACACACAATTTTCAGTTATATACTAACTAACGTAAATTGGTTAGTGTATTTTTCCTTTAGGTGGAGCTCATATAGCATCCATTTAGACTCAAAGTTCTGACTAACCATCCCAAATATGTCATTAATGAACAGACACCACACTACATGGGGAATTTGTATTGAAATTAGCATTTATATAATTAAACGAACATTGGTTGCGCGGGTGGTGATAACAATTATTATAATCAAGGTTGCGGTCTTGAGGTAAGCACTTGCTTCATTAATTACTTACATATGTCAGTATAAACTAAGAATTGTATAATGTATAAAAGGTCAGTCTCATAATCTGAAGGCCGTGAGTTCGAATCTCACCCGGCGCAGAATTCAGCCCAGGTTCGAACCCTGTCCGCGGCAAATTCTGGTCAGCACATTGAGTTCTCAATAAGGACGAAACCGTTCTACTGGATGAATTGCCTTTTCTACAATATACAATTCTTAGTTTATACTGGAATATGTAAGTAATTAAAGAGTCAGGTGCTTATATCAAGGCCGAAACCTTGATTATATTAATTGTTATCAAAGCTCGCGCAACCAATGTTCGTTTAACTACTAATGAATCTTGTTTTTCTTTTAAGAATTTATAATTGTATGCGTCGGCAATCACACGATGTCATACAGTGAAACTACGAATGGCAGAATAAATCCGATTTAATCATGTCTTGTTTGAACCATTATTATATCCATACCAATATAAAGTTCAATGCTTATCTGAATTGTGCAAGCGGTTTCACTTCGACACACAAAACGGAATGAGATCAAACGTGTCAGATTCTGAGACAAGGTTTTACTGCTACTTTGGCCACTGGTGCCGCTCTGGTGAGATGGTTCTTTTCAGCTTAAGGCGGCATAGCAACACAAACTAGGAATGAGTGAATTCGTGCTCTTTTACAGTTAATACGTAACCATAAAGGCTTTTCATATTTATGCGATAGTGAAGAATTCTGGAAAGCTATCTGTAACTACAGCCGATGGTGTACACAGCACAATCTAAAAGGCCATTGATGACAAGCTTCTGCTAGCATCGATCGGCCTTCCTACAATCAAGCTTGAACGCTTGTTTACAATCTCTACCAACAACTTATCTTTTCAGCATGTGCTAATTGTTGTGAAACTGAAGTGAAGTAACACTTAGGCACGTAAGCTTCGAAAGTTATCAGTTGTCAGTCACGCACTTGAAGAAATTCAACAATAGCTTAATGTTTTTAATGAGTTGGATGCACTCTCGTCGTTCAACAACTTCAAACATTTTGCACACATCCAAGACACTTGCAGTGAGGAGATTGGCGAGGGAGTAAAGACGCGTCTAACCTTAGAAGTGTAACTCATTAAGTGCTTACAAAATCTCCAGAATCCGCCAGAAAATTTAAACAGCATAGCCTTTTACGATGTGAACATTTCATCTCGCCACAAAATCGAATGTTAAAATCCTTCATTTGATGACGTGACAGAATTACAGTTCCGGGCGAAACTAAAAAGCCACAGGAATCAACGACCTCTCTAATTAAATATTTATTAATTTACTGCACGTTTGGTGCCACGAATTGGTAAAAGGAATCCATTTCAATTGAATGGAAGGTTTCAGTTTTCCAGTGTCCATCCATAAAAGGGTTAGTAGTCCTGCAGCCAATTAGCGGACGGCTGGGCTTCTGGCGATTATCCTGGCTTTATTTTCATCTATTTAACCCCTCTATAAATACTAATTCCAGGGTCTTCTAGTCAAGACAAGTTTTGGTCAACACTATGCCGCTAATCCATTGTAGATGATCGATTAAATCTGTCATCGCTTGGACAGATTTTTAACAAGCATTCGCTCTGCGCGGCGTAGGTCACTGTCAGATTAGCTTCAGTGAGTAATTAAATAGCCTAACAGCTCCATGTGACTGCTCTTCGATTTGTCAGTATCTTTATATCTAGTTTATGAAAGCAGTTTGCGTTTACACAATCATTATCTCATCCAGGCATCTCTGGTCGTTAAACATCCATTGATTACGTGTAAAACATTTTTGCGAAGTAACGATGAACAACGATTCTATCTTATCTCAAGTCGCATAGCATTGTATGTATGTATGTATGTATGTATGTATGTATGCATGTATGTATGTATGTATGTATGACGGACAGTTTTCCATGTTGTGCAGCTTGTTAGAATTAATAGTATTGATGGTAACCTCAAGCACGTAAAATCATTAAAAGAACTCTGGCATTTGTCTGGATTCACAAAAAATAAAGACCAACTCTCATGTTTCATATACAATTATTTGAGATATCAGTCACTTGTTAACACCGAACCGAAGTTTTACTAAAAATGGGCACTTTGATGAATGAAAATCTGCGGCAATCAAGCGGAAGAAATTATCAAATGAAAAGGCCTGGTTAATTTTGCCTTCATTTTAGTTTAATGCGCAGGCGATGTAGTTGTTCGTCGATGTGCGTATGTGGGTGTATTTGTTTATGCACTGCAGTACTTTCTGACTACCTTTTTGAATAATAACACATCTAGCAGCAGCTATATATAACTGATCAGTTCATACGTCTTCAGATTCATAGTAGATACGTGGATTTATAAAGATTGCACGGATTTATATAGACAATTATAGCACAGTTACTAGCAAACTGAAGCATATATTTTACCTTCGACAAGCGAAGAGCATAATGAATTTTCAGCCATCATGACAACCTTCAAGTATCTAAACAATTTTGGTTCGAAAGCCATCAGTAAGCAAATATCGTAACAGCTTGCATATCGATTAGAAAGAAGCAACAAGGAAGTCAAGAACAGCAATGATAGGGTTCCCGCTATCGGACAACACATGGCATTTATAGTCGAATTGTTGTTCAAGTTAACATAGTTTGCTTCCCTCGCTATTCACTAATCATCAGGATAAAAGCGATGAACAAATATGAAGCAGAACAATGCAAATTGATAATAATGACATTTGCTGGGATGGTAATGTTAACATTGTCTGTGGGTGTGCATCACAACATTGAATTTAAATTTATCTGGGGTTAATTCCTCACTAAAATTGCAGCAAAACGCAGGCGCAAGTCTTTCTGAACCAAGCCTCCCTACAAACGTGAATAAGTCAGACGAGAGAACATAGATCTCAGCGATTATTCCAAATAATTTATGTTAAAACCACAAGTGCTCAACCGAAATTATGAGAGATAAAATAAAAACACCGAATTTGCTAAAAAAAAACAAAAATTTTAAATGTTGGCGATAAGTATAATACAAATAGAAGTAGTTTTAAACGCAAAACTCACCAACGGTACGTTGATTCTGCGATAGCACAGAGTAGACCGAGTGTATTTCCTCACAAAGCTCTTGTTTTCCGAATGTAAAGTAGGCCAGCGACTTCTTGGCCTCGGCACACGCCATTAACTGAATAAGAGCTATAACGAGAACAAATAGAAGAAATTAAATACAACAACTACAATATAACAGATATTGGCGTCATACATGATACGCCCAGAATAAGAATGGCTTTAAATAGAGTAGGAGGTTGCAATGAGGTTACTTTGAACAGATGGGGTAACAGTATATACACACGCATTTCATAGTGTCATATGAAGCAGTGCTATATAAAATTGCTTAGTTATCTCCATATAAAGCTGGTCCGCGAATAGCCATTTAAAAGACGAACAATTCACAAAAACAGCAATACATCAGCATTTAAGAAACTAACGTTTCGCTGCAGCACAAAAATGAAAAAAATACATCTTTCTCTAATTACCCAATTCATTGTGTGGAAAAATGGATAGAATAAACAGAAGACCAAAGAATCATGAGCGTCTGGTTTTCAATTGTTGATGACTAGAGATTGCTTCAACAACCGACACTCGCTTGCATCGCCTCCATTACTATGCATTTAAAACCAAGTTCTAATTGAGCAGTCAAAGAGAAATGCGGCATCACACGAAGCGGGCAGGCCGCATCCCGATACATAAGGCTCAGTTTATGTTACTGCAGTTGATACAAGTATATACAGCAAGTCGGTCATTATGTCTGTAATTTGTATGGCTACAGTCCGTATAGAAAATAGAAAAAGGCATCGTAACAATTTATTGGTACAACGCCGAGAATTCAAGCATTCAACCGGAAATACACATTGGCATGATTTGAGTCTACTTTGTTATCATCAGTCTGAGAGAAAACTAATTTCCAGAGATAAACCTGGTTTTGTCCACGTCATTGCATTATTGTTGTACTGGGATAAAAATCACGAAAGGGAAGAAAACCGATATATTTTAAACTTGCGACAAATGTTAATAAGGTAAAGAAAATGCGTAATCGAATATTATTTCATGCCCGAAGCCTTAAATATATCATTTCTTAACCACTCGCGATGTAAATCATAACAAAATAATACTAATTTTTTATATACATATATACATGATTTCGACACAGATATTTTGATGAAGAAACTAATTTATACAGGATATGAGTATTATTGTGTATTTGGTTGAGAGGCGATTTAGTTAGTGTAGACTCCGTATTCGGTCAAAACGATAATAATACTATACATTCTTTCAACAGTTTTATTAACCTCTCTCTCGGTCTATAACCGATTGCAAGCTGGATGGGATTAGGTAAACTGGGGGCATGTGAGGATTACTGCAGGATTGAAATCAAAATTTTGTTGATCTTTCTATGCGTCCGGAACAGAAATTAAATATAAACATCATGGATTGGCGTGTATGTCAATCCATTAGGTGTGCTTATAGTTATTCAATAAAATGTCACTTTAGTAAAATACACATGTTTATAGGTGGTTGTGTGCGCGGAGGGGGACAAGGCTAAGTTTTTGTATACATTTGAGTATTAGAGACTAGGTATGAAGACCGGATATTAGGAAGACAATTAAAAATACATTTGGAATTAAAATAAATATAAATATATCTGTCTTGAATGAGGATACCACATTTGCCACAAGTTGTGTTTTACTCCTGTGCGTATTAAGTCAACCCTGAAGATGAGCCTGGAAATTCGGGCTCGAAAATTTGGTGAAAGAACAATGGAAAATCTTGTTCCAACGTCATTTTCAGACAATCAGCTAATTGAAGGCTTAAAGAAGAAGGGACAAGTGAGAACCCATCAACTGAGGCCAAAAATTACATCATCTGAAGATGGAAAAAGTTCAAGATTTTACCGACCTATGAGTGCTACCAATTGTCCTGCACAAGAAAAATGCGGTCAAATCTACAAAATGAAGGACAGCACTGCGTAACCAAATGCTTCATTTAAAATTCATCAAGTATACCGGTTTCGTCCTTATTCAGAACTCTTTGCTGCCCAGAACTTTCCGCAGACATGGCTCGAACCCGGGTACATACATACATGCATGCAAACATGCATACATACATACATGAATACATGCATAATACATGCATACATATATACATACATTAATACATACATACATACATAAATACATACATACATACATACATACATAAATACATGAATACATAGAGATCGAAGTCCCAGCACGATGGGTCCTGGTAACCCCTAAAGACAGACGACAATAAATTTACGGCCTTTACACGGTACTAATGGAGTACCAGTTAAAAAACTATATGCGCGGTCGCGAGGTACGTCTCTACTTTTTTATGTGATTTTGTTGTTCACCATATATAAATATATACCTAAATCTATTTTACAACAACAAGGACGATGACGAAAGTCAATGGAAAAAATCAACTGCAGAATCCTATTTCTTCTAAACAAGAATAAGAAAAACCATTCACGATCGACAGGTTCCAAGAGAAAAGTTTGTCGGCATTTAAGACCCGCAGGTCATAACCAGTCATAGCAACACTCATACAAAGACTTCCTCATATGAAAAAAAATTTCGTTTTTGAGAAATTCACTGTTTATATTCACTGCGGTATAATTATTTTAATGAAAAGCCTCAACTTACGAACAAATAAGCAAAAATCATTATAAATTGGAACAATTTTTCATTGATATATCCCTTATAATGGACAGCGGAAACGCCAGATAAAATATCTCCAGATAAAATTTCGTTAAAATTCAATCTTTCTGTATTTTAAATGCAAAATTCCAAAAGTCAGACTGCTGCTCAACTTGCTGTTTAAATTCAGATTATTATGGAAAGTCAATTAAAAACAGTCTTCGTCAAAAATGTCGATATAATACAGCAAAAAAGTTATCAGACCAGCTGTTTTGAACCATAGTTGTACGACGTTAATCTGAAAACAGCAGTGAACTTTTGCTGAGAAATTTCAAGCCAAATATAAAATTTTAAAGCTAACAGAATTTCCAGAAACAAATAAATAAAACATCGCATTAAACAAAATTAATTATCTTTTAAACAAATTAATAGCCTACAAGGGAATAAATGAATAGCAGCGTAAAACCAGCCACTAAGGAAAATGTTTGTTAATAATAAAGTCTGAATGTATATATGTAGGTTTTGGGGTATGTAGTATGCATGTAGTTAGTCTGCTTAAATGAATGAACGCAAGCTTCCATATATGCATATATAGATTTGTGTATCTATTTGTGTATGCATCTATGTACGTGTGTTTGAATGCTTGCAAATATGTGTATATGTTTGCATACACGGTTTTTTGTATGTAATAATGTATATGTGTTTTCGTGATTATGTATGTGTGTAGGTATGCATACATGCATACAGTTATATATATATATATATATATATATATATATATATATATATATATATATATATATATATATATATAAATCAAGTTTATTAACTGAGAGCTTTAAATATTTAAACTTTTCGTTAGGTAAATATTATTTGAATCAAGATTACGGGCTTCGTATAAACACCAATCCAATTATATCTAAATTGGTCAGTTTAAACTGACTATTCAGAATGTCTGAGCAGACGGGACTCGACTTGGAAAAATTAGTTTTCGATTAGGTGACTCAATCCACTGCGCCAACTTGCCGCGCATTGTACACAATTTTCAGTTGGTCATTAACTAACGTTTTTAGTTAGGCTTTTATTAAAGTGGGGCCTGCACGGCATCTCTGGAATTAAAGTTCCATCTAGCATAATCTACACTAAAAAATGTAGATAAAATGTGATTGGTGTCTATATCAGGCACGCAGCATTGATATAATTCATTTTATTTCCACCAGTGTAATCAAAAAAACTTCTCCAAGAGGAACAGTGACAGTTCCATGATAGACTGGGTGGCGGCTAGTTAGAGATGTCATATAGACTTCACCTGACGGAAATACTAACTAAAAACAATATATATTTGAAAATTTTTTGCAGTGTGCGACAGGGTAACGTATTGGATAAACTCAAATTAGGAAGAAAATGTGCACCAATTCGACTCTTCTGGGGCAAAATTCTGGATATTACACGACGATTTCCAAATAAGGATGAATTGCTTTTGTTAGCTTATGCAATGCGGCACGTTTAAATCCATCTAATTAAATAAAAGCAAAAAACCGTAATCATCGTTGCCTCTTCGCTGTATATGCATATGCTCCCACCGATTGCAGCACAGAAGAAAGCAAGGACGCTTTTTACTCCGAATTGAGCTCCTTACTAAGTAAAGCACGAAATACGGATATAGTTCTGTTTATGGGTGACATGAATGCTCAAGTTGGGCGCTTAAGTAACACAGAATTTCATTTAGGTGGAAGATACACTCTAAGCTCGACTCGCAACGATAATGGTGAACGGCTTTTGGATAGCTGCGCTGAACATAGACTATATTTAAGTAGTACAAACTTCAGACGTAGTGTTAGACGTTGTGCTACATGGCGTCCTCCAGCACCCGGACAACGGTGGACTCAAATAGATCATGTAGCAATTAGTTATAGATGGCGTGGTTGCATCCAGGATTGTCGTTCTTTTTGGAACACTTATGTCGACTCGGACCATGCACTTATCCGTTGTAGATTTGCACTAAAATTTTCCGGGAAAATAATTAAGAATAAACCCCAAATTGATGTAGGCCAACTCGAAGAACCGTCCTTCCGACAAAATTATGAAAATATTCTAAAGGCTAATCTAACTGGTCTGGATGGCGAAAATCCGAATATACTTTGGTCCAAGATAAGTTCCACTATGCACAATGCAGGTACTACTGTATGTGGCATCGCAGGCCCCCGTAGAAATAATCACTGGCTCTGTAAAATCTATGGAGATACTCGAAATAAGGCGCCAAATTCCACCTGGCTCGACTCATAATATCCGCCGCAATATAACACGTCAAATTAAGCGCAGTATAAAATTCGATCTCGAAAACCTTTGGACCAGTTAATAGTCGCTGTTTGTTCCAACTTACCCGCGCAACAGGTCCGAGAAAATTCAAAGTTAGTAAAACTATAAATGATAGTAACAACGATTTAATAACCGATAAAATAAGTCGTCTTGACAGGTGGGCTGAACACTTTAGAGATCAATTTTCTTGGCCACCTGCGTCAGTTCCGATTCCCGAAAGCATGTCTGCATCAACAGTGTGGAAGTATTTATTAGGTGTTGCGAACCTAGTAACAAATTAGTTCGTAACACCTAATAAATATTTGCATATATATTAGTTCTTCGCAACAAGCAGTATTTAACTGTGTGGAATGTTTGTCTCGAAGAACCATCCGAGATAGAAGTACGCGATGCAATCCTATCTTTTAACGCCGCAAAGCCGCAGGCCCCGATGATTTGCTTCCAGGATTGTTTAAGGATGGTGGCGATATAATTTCAGGAGCGTTGACTAACATTTTTCATACTATATGGAATGGCTATATGGCAGTGAAACACTAGTCACTTTTGACTTTTGTGTGGCTGGACATGATGATTATGATGATGATGCAATGCTTAACTGATAATTATATATACAATGGGATTGTTGTTTATATCCAGCTCGCTACTTTGATATAACTTATGTGGTCTACTAGTTTGAGATATAATAGTTTGCTTTCAACCTATACTTCAGGCTTATTTTAAGAACGAATGTTCATATTAACTGTTAAGTTTTATTCTATTAAGCAAGACATATCTATAATGTAGGCGATAAAAATTACATGTCTACCATATATGCATAGAAGATATTTTGTTCGTGCGTATGCACAGTATTTGGCTCAGAAATGTACACATACAAACTCGCAATCTAGCAATTACAGTTACCATTGATAGACATAAGCATTAATGTAAATAGATTATGAATCAATTCTCATTCGTACGCTGTGCTAGTTGGTGGTATATAACTTGGTGAGTAGTTGAAAGAGAGCACGGATTTTGAAAACACCGAGCGGCGTGTAAATCGGAATGCCCATCAATAATTGTGAAGAATTTTTTGTGTGTGGTAACTCTTTTAAAAGAAACATGTTTCACGACATGGAATAGATTAATTACCTTGTTCATGTTAGGCACAACAAAAAGTATGAAAACGACAAAAGAATCTAAATAGCTACATACCCTTCAGATCAAAATCGCCACCAAAGGCTCCACAACCCCAATTACCTGTGGCGACAATTGATGGCAAGATTCTGTTTGGTGCGAGACTATCAGTAAATCCACAGTACGCCTAAATGGTAGGTATAAAATATATACATATTTGTAGACATTGATGCACCATAAAATACAGCAGTAGTTAAACACATTTGGATGACAAATACCAAAGTAAAGCCATTAGTTCAATAATAGACATATAGACTTATCACGATGCGATTCAATTGGTTAACTACGATAATATTGAACACAACAATGGAAGCATCTTTTATTTGTTTCGAGCTTTGTTTTATCAATCAATTAGAATAATGAGTAGAGTAGACCAAAGATGAGCAAATGCCATGTACAATGTTTTTTACTTTTATGAAACCAATGAAAAAACGATTTTTTCCAGTCTTGAAAGTCCTGCATTTTGAACGCGAGTCAAGGCCCGATTTTGATTTGTGATTTACCTGAGTATACGACACATCAGTACATTCCTTGCATCTATCTATTGTTTGTTACGAAATGAAATTGGTTTTTGGTAAACAATGAAAGAGACCTTTACTTCATTTTAAGAAATCGGTGTCCACCGCAACTGACATATATTAAGGAGTCTATTCGTACATTTTAATAAACACACAGTTAAGTTTTCTGAGACTGACGTCAGTAATAAAAATAATCAAATGCCTGTACAAAAATGTCGATATCATGGTCATGCTGTTAAATTGCTCTTTAAAAATAAACTTCGTTTACGTAGAACAGGTAAAACATACAAAGTTCACATCAATTTCTCTGTCTTGACAGCCATAACGTAGGCTACAAATAACAACTTTAAAACGACTCCTATTTTAGGTGAATAAGCTTATACCTTGATTGCAATCAAAACTGCTCACGGTTACGAACCGCAAATAGCAGTTTCGAAAATGCTTTCCATAAAATAATTAAACTAAACTTGGCGCAACCAAATCAAACAGGTTATAATAATTGTAGAGAAGTATACCTTAATTCGAAGCATCCGCTAAAGAAAGAACATAAGGATGAACGTATTTGGTACTTTTTCTTCACAAGGATCAACAATCTGCGAAAGTCAGAGCAATGGATATCAAAGTTTATTATAAAATACTGTGACATAATTCGCGTACCTTGTTAAGCTCTCTTCGAATAGCCGGCGGCTGGAATTGAACAGAATAAGAATTAAATTTGCATGCATCCATTGCAACTACACAAGTCCTCCAACGACCCCACTCGTCGCTTAATTGAAAAAAAGAAATAGATAATAAATTAAATTTATCATTAAGCAATCAAAAGCCTAAATTTAGACAATACAAAGATCAATTAAAGATCTTCAAAGGAAAAATTGTCAAGAATAATCGGACCGTTCACTGTATTAGAATCACCAATGCTCATCATTTCAATAGGCAAATGAAGGGAGAAGCTGCATTTGGCGTATTTAAATGGAAGCTCATGTGAGACCACGAAATTCTAAATCGGCATGAAGAAAAGACGCATAGCATTTGACGCCATTTATCAAAAGTATTACGGAAAGTCGCCACATCATAGAAATCTACAATTTACAATCAATTTTTACGTGGATGGTGATAAAAGCTATTTATACAAGGTTGCGAACTTGAAATAAGCAATAATATCATTATAACTATTTTTCAGTATATGCTAAGCATTGTATAAGGTAGCGAGTGCAATTCGTCCGCCAGACCAGTTTTATTCTTATCGGGAACTGGACATGAAGTCTTCAAAATGTTGCCGCCGACAGAGCTCGATCTGGGGACACGTTTACTTCGGAGTCTGCGACTCTATCCACCGCACCACCCTTACGCATGCTACGCACGATTTTCCGTTATATAATAACTTTCTTTTTTGTTTAGCCACCCCTTCAGTTGGAGCCTATGTTAAAACTCTTCCAACTAGCAAACCCCAATCTGTCATTATAGAGCACACATAACGCTGCCTGCGGAAGTGTTATTGAATTGCCTATTCTACGTTATAGAATGTTTAGGTTATTTTGATAAATATGCGTATATAATGGGACTGGTGTTCACATTAGGGTCGCAACCATAATTTAAATAATTTTTAACTACGCCCGAGCAACCAATGTATGCTTGAAGGTTTAATTCAATACCACTTCCCCAGGCAACGTCGTGTCTGTTCTATAATGACAAATTTTGAGTGGTTAGTTGTAGCTTTAGCTCCATGTAATTGAAACGTTAACCAAGAAATATTAGTATAAAACTGAAAATTGGATGTAGCAATTGGCAGGATGGCGCAGTGAATAACTTACGAGACTCCTAAGCAATTGTGCCCAGTTCGAGCACTGTTCGTGCTAAAATTCTACACAGTATTTGACGAATTTCCAATAAGGACGAAACCGGTCTACTGGCTGAAATGACTTTGCTACCTTATATAACAGCAGAAGAAAGTAAACGAAGACAAAAACAGGATGTACATTACAGGCGCACATCACAGGTGTGAAATACTGATGCCATTAATACATAAAAGACGTTCAAGATTATCCGATCGATGATTGGAAAGTTTTATTTCAGCACGGAGAAAATTCTTTTATTCTATTAAACAAAATCTTGAATGATGAAGCCGCCATCTTATTATCTTAAGCCGAATATGAAGCAACATCAAAAACTGTTGATATCGAATGAATAAATTAAAGTAGAACAAAAGACGACGTGTGTTACGTGATTAATTCAACTGGTCATTTGGAGTATGATAAACCAGAATTGCGTACATAATGCGATTAAACTTATGAACCGTGCCACAATTCGATGAGTGCTTATATTTGTACTAAAATTAATATTTCGGTGCATTTCAATCCATATCAGTTCTTTTTCCACTCTGAAATGATGAACAAACGCGAAAAAATGACGTCAAACCAAACAGCTAACTACGCTTTCGGATTGCAAATCAACTGAAACGGTTAACATTTATTAACAATGAAACAAAATTATCGTATGATTATTCAATTATATGATGTTTAGAGTACTTGATGTGTGAACTGATTTTGCTCATTAGGAATGTAGGTTTAAAAGCATAAAACTATCAAGAAAATAATTAATTTGGAACAACAAACTGTAGTAAATGGCAAAGCTATTTAAAGATAAGTTGTCTATTTTAATTGGTAGGTCACATTCAGATCTAATACACCAACCTATTAAATGCGTCTCACGAGAATCGAATAGGCGAACAAATTAGTAACGGATGGAATACTATTATTCTAGGCGTCTGAACTTTTGATCTAGAACCGAGAGACTGAAGTAAAAATAATTATTAATATGAAACAATGATTTCAGCACACGGTAAATGTAAGTTTAGTTTCATGAACTAAAACTTCGCGGAGGGAACAGGTTGTCCTGCTACTATCGTTAGTATCAACAGTAATATAACTGTTTCTTTCGGATTTCCAGCAAGTATCAATAAAAAAGGAATATTTTTGTAAGCAAATGACAGTAATATAACCGACAAAACAGAAGTCATTAACGATAATTGATCCGAATTGTCTAGACAGAAATTTAATGACTATAAAAAGCAGTGTATTAATTAGCATTTGAACAAAAAAATCTTATCGTTGTGAATTCAATTTTTCTTACAGGCCAACTACCATGCTCACCGAGTGTTGCCATTTTCAGCTTCGCTGAAGTCACCTGCATATCGAAACGAGTCTGCATAGCCAGTATATGTGGAGAAACGCTCAGCACCTTCAATGACAAGCGTCTCATTGGAATCAAGGCGTTCCACAAACAGACGAGTCAGCAAAAGTTCAGGACGAATGCAAAACAATATTTCCTCTTGGACGCAACCACGATTCAGGACACCACCGCCGATGAAACAATTTGCAAAATCAATCTGCGGATAATAACGTATTACAATTAATGCATTTTAAATACACCGCTTTTCATTGTGGACATACGGTTATTAATGTTATATTTAGTGTGTTAAAATGTAAATCAATCCTAGCACTGTTAATAACCAACAAAGTGAATAAGCAATAAGATTATTGCAAAAATATCTCACATAGGATAGAAATGTTTAACGTCTTCTTAAAGAACACATAATCTAATTCGGGTCGACGTTAGCTAATAGACAACGCGTAAACATAGTTCACGAATTCAGGATTGTGTAGCATTGGTTTTTAACAATGGATTGGTTGCATGAGTACCTTAAACTAAGGTGAACGATAAAGGTAGCAATGCACAAAACATTGGTTTGAAGTATGAGTCCTGTAATTATTCATTAGGTTGAGTAAATGTGCTAAAGTGAGAAAACGTTCGCCCGATAACGTATGCAAATACCTAGAGTTGAAGTAAAATTCTGATAAAAATTCAAAAGGAAATGGCATATTTATGCAGCCTGGTAAAAATGACTATTTTACAGTCATGTTCAATGTATAAAAGTCAATAGTCAGGAGTGATTCAGTCTAATATATTATTGTTAGGCTTCAAAATAGCCCTGCCCCGATTCTATACTCTATAGGTGAATTAGAGGAATTTGCGACATTGGTATCCAGCTACCACAGATATGAAGAATATTGTCAAACAAAACCATCAAGCATTCTTTAAAATTTCTATAAACCAAAATTAATTTGTAGTCCATCCTTTGGCGCATGAAATATACATGACTTCAGTCAGCCATTATGATAAAAATGATTTTAATAGCAAAATTATTGAAAATTGTCAAATTAAGCATGAAGGATAATAGTTACGTTGTAAAATATATCTAAAACAATTAAACGACAGAATAGAATCAGTTTAAAATATATGATTATATCATATAGTCAAGCACATCTAAAGCCCCATCAAACCGCTTGCCATCGTAAGCAAGGTGGTAAACAACGAAGTAGCCACTGCATCAGGCCTTGAGCGATCTTTGCATAATTTTGTTATTGCGGGAAGTTTGGCCACCAAAATAGGTCAAAACTGCCCGGAGAATTGTGCCATAAGCAGGTGGATCTGGTTGAAAATAGTTGAGGTGATCGTGAACCCACAATTTTAGTACTACAGCAAGCATGTCGCCAAAAGGTGAAGTAATCCATGCAAACGAGACGGAAGCATGTCATTGTTTTATGATCAACAATATTCCGAAAAGAATTAGGTGGTCTTCTGTCCAGAGCGCAAGTTCACAACGTGAGTGCTTAACTGGTTCAATCAATATATTTGACCAATTCTTTTCTCTTAAAATCTGAATAGAATGCTGCTCCATACAGCTGCCTGAAATTAGTACGAATATCAGTGCACGTTAAATTAGCACAAATGTTTGGTAGGTTAAGGACTTTTAAGGACGATAAAACTTGACAAGTTGTTTGATATAGCTACCAACAGATAAGCATTTAACCACACCGCAATAACAGTAGACCACAGTGGAGACTAATCATGCTTCCTAACATTCGTAAATACATTGCAGCGGCAGATGTAGAATAGTTTCAAGGTAAGAAAATATTTTAATTGTTCACTAGGATCCAATGTATTAGCAGTGGTCATGCTGTACAATGCACCTATCCAAGCACTTCCAAAATCCGCCAAATAACAAAATCAGTGCAGTTGTTATGTTAGTCGACGACTGGTTAAATATATTGTGATTGGTGTTTATTTCAAGCTCGCAAATTTTATTTAAAGAATTGTTACAACCACCCGCACAATCAATGATTGTTTACTTGTATTATCCATGCAAAAAGTTAATGTTCGTGACAGAATAGAAATTGTGCAGCCGACATTTCCAGTCAAGTACAATTTATGCGAGACAACTATAGGCTAGAGTCGCATATCTAATTTTGTATTTCATATATCCTCGCTAATCAATTTGCCACCGTACTCGGATGATGATCATGGAAGATCGAAAGTCGTCAGTATGTGTAACTGACGGTAGTTTTGCTATGTTGCTAGACGACTGGTTAAGCACATTGGGATTGATGTATACTTCAAGCTCACAAGCTTGATTTTAAGAAGTGTTAACATGACCCGCGCAATCAATTATTGTTTAGTTAATTATAAGTAGGACTCTCGATCTTGTTATGAAGTGGATATAACGTCCCATTTTTGATAAATAGGCAGAGACATGCAATCTAATGAGGTACAACAAAGGTCATGGAAACAATGGATACTGCTGGAATAATTAAAGTTCGATGGAATAAATATTCAGAAATATCTACGCCAGGTTACTGCTACAGTCTGGCTGAAGGTAACCGTTCCAAATAACTGGAGTAGTGCTGTTGAGGTGCCTATTCACAGAAAGAACACACTAGCATTCTGACCAAATATCGTGATATCAATATCAAACTAGACCAAATATTGTTATATCAATACCAACCTAGATGACAGTTCCTTGGTTTTTTTATGTTTGTATTCTGCTATGCTTAATTCCGAGTACTTCCAATAGCTTTGAAGATGTGTCCAAGAGAACACGTAACTCCAGGCGAAAATGAAGAACTTCAAAGTTAATGGATAAATGTACATCGTGGCATCAGTTTTCTCTGTGCTGCACCAAACGCGGGCACTTAAGTTATCAATGTAGTCTTTTTTTAATACACGGCAACACTCCCGGAAAGAGGACTATTTTTGTACAGCTCAACCAGGCTGATGATGATGATGTCCTGAAAGAAAAGGAAACGAGTTCCAGAGATTCATTGATTGTGATCAAGAAGTGTCGCTTTGTTACGGTCTGAAGCTAAACGCCTCAAGAACGATAGCAATAGCCAACTTTTATCCAAGGCATAAGATCGTGTTGAACAGTGTCATGGTGCCAGACATTACAATTACGACTATCTATAATCTCTGGTGACAATACGCAGAACAGCTTTTTCGGAGATTTACAGACACATTCCACGTGTAGCAGCTAGATTTGTTACTAAATCCAAAGTCATAGAGTCAAGTCTACTATCGTTCCTATTTCATGCTATTCAAATTTCGAAGATGACAAACTAGAGCTTCTAAGGCCAGCATAGCTTTGTTAATCGATTTTCTCGCTCGGTTTAGTTTAGGAAGTCATCAGCTGAGTGTTACGAAACTCTTGACAAGGACTATGCAGCTGGAAAAAAACTGCAATAGTATGACCCTAAACGAAACTACATGAAAGCCAAGCCCACACGCATGAGCGCCGTGATTCAGTGGAACGAAGACGAATAGTGACGCTACCTCCTTTGCACTAGAGAGGAGCACACAACAAAATGCTCACGATGGAATTCAATCAACGTTTGCTAGGCCAGAAACTAATGGAATATGAGAGATCGTGTCTCGTTACATAATTAGCGCCTCCCAACTGTAAATCTTCTAAAACGCGGTATCCGCACTGCGTGTCTCCAAGATACAAGAACTGTATGCTGCACTCAAAAATGTGTCTCATTCGAGCCTTGTTCACAGAGAGTGGCGATATTAATCCTTTCCAATTAATGATCTAACCAGGCAACTATACATCGCTGACTGCCTGGGTAAACCATTTTTATAAGTGTATATACATATGTGCCTAACTGCCTGGTTAATAATTACCATGTATGTTTTTTGTGCTTTTATGCTCATTGATTTAGTAGTCCCAAGTGGCCCTTAACATGATAACCTACATAGTTATATTTTCTGTTTGTAATTTAAGAAAATATGTGTATAATTCATGAATAGATAGACCACCCAGATTGGGTAATGGGATAATGGAGTTTGATTGCGTTTTCTGTTTGAATTATTTACTATATATATTACAAAATATATATCTTATTAGGTAGAAAAAACACATTAATAAAAAAGTGGATAATAGCCATTTATTTTGAGACTGCTAAATTTCACTTTACAATCGTTCATTTATATACATCCTGGGTTTTTATTTGATTGCGTGGGTGGCAACAAGTCTGACATGGTTTTGCTTCTATTTCTTGTTTGGATTGATTAGTAAGTGAATAAGCGTGTGTGTGTCTGTTTGCGAGTAAAGGTCTTACTCGCTGTATTGCAGAGTAATGTCTGAGATCTGGTCATTCTTGTGTTAATGGATTGAGAGTCATCTAATTGTTCGCATTGTTCTCTGTTACGTGTGCGAATGTTATTTGCCCGAGTTTTGTCGTTCGTTTCGCCTTGTTCCACAATTTTGTTTTGTCCACTTGGTAACAACGCAGGGTGTGCGGATTGCAAAGTTGAAAGCTCATATTGTTTTGAAATCTGTGTCGCCGGATGTGCAGCCGTTTTTTCTTCTTCAGTTTTTTACCAATCCGGTCGATGGGGTGCTTAGCTAGTCTGGATTCTAGTAAATTTTTTTTGTGATTCGTGGCCAGTCGATTAGAATATCATGTTGAATGTTTAGGTCAGGTGCTCATTTTTTTATATTAAGAGCTTCAAATATATATATATATATATATATATATATATATATATATATATATATATATATATATATATATATATGTATATATATATATATATGTATATATATATTTTCTGATTTTGATTTGTATAGAATTGAGAAATTGACCAAATTGTCTGGTGCCTCGTTTCCAATATATGATTGGAAATAGCTGATTTTCCTGACGGTGCCAAGCCTTTTTGCGGCAAATGTTGCTTGATTCTGTTGTTCAGTTGCTTATTCGTATGTCCAAAAAATAAGCTACCGTACGCACATGAGAATTTGTAGACTATGACTGATTTGGAGAGAATTGACATTTTATCTTTAGCAACCAACCTTATCATTCTCTGTGTGCTAAATGTGATATTAACTTTTACACCGGGAAAACTTTCCTTAGTTATTCTACGTAACCGCCGTGCAATTATTGAGGCCGGTACGTCGTCCTTAATGGTAAATTTAGGAAAATCTGCTTGACGTTATCGTCTCTAGTGCGAAACTGATGTGGTCTGATGCTGGCATTAATGAACCGCTCTGGGTATTTGTTCATTAGCAAAATTTTCCTCAGGTAGCCGAGTTCTTCCTTGATCAAGCACCGCAGGATTGTACAGAAAACGAAAAACTGAAAAAAACTTGACCGACTCAGGAGCTCCTCCTATGCGGCCCATTATGTCAATGATCAATGCACCGCAACATAAACCAGCTAAGTTTCTCTGCAAACTACTTCAACCATTACAAAATATCATAAACACAAACACCATCAGGGACTCTTTTGAGCTAGCAGTGAACTGAGGGGGAAAATAGTTTACAGAATAAAATGGTCTCGCTGGACTTCTCATCATTATTTACGAAAATTCCACTGGAAAAGAAATCGACGGTTTTGTGTGATCTGATTAAAAATGAGTTTCAATATTTTCCTATAGACATGAATGATATAAGAAACCTCATATTAGCATGTACAAAACGCCCTGGCAGATGTATACATGCATCATCTTGAACAAACTAACCTAAAACGTACAATTGACCAGTGCGCACTTTACAGAAGTTATGTAGATTATATATTATTGTTCATCCCAAACGCAGTAAACCAATCCGACTTCTTCAAACAAGCCAATTTAGCCGATCCGGACATCAAAATCACTGTCGAGGTAGAGAAAGACAATAGTTCTCTTCGTGGACATCCAACTCACTCGAGAATAAAATCGTGATATGACACATGTCATACATAGAAAATCCACTTTTACCGGGCAATACATTCATTACAGTAGCAGTGCACCAAAATCTCACAAACATAGCAAACAGATTAAGGAAGATCTGCTCTGAACACAAGATTGAGGAAGAACTGAGTTACCTGAGGAAATTTTTTCTAACGAAAAAATCAATAAGTAAAAGTAAAACCGTGTCAGACTTGTTGCCACCAACGTAATCAAATGAAAGTTTCGAAATAAATAACATTGTCCACTTTGTTATTAATGTGTTTTGTCTTCCAAATAAGAAATATACTGCTTAATTTTCGAAGGCAATGGACAAAATATAGAATATGACACTATTGGCCAAAATGGCGCATACAACAGTTCTGTTAGAACTAAATAGTTTGGTTTTATGTTTGAACTTTGGGCTAGCATCCAAAATTACATTTTGTTTAGATTTATTTGGACCTATTACATTTAATGAGAATTACTGTCGACAAAATTTATACGATGACACTATGTAAGCCAGCAATATTTGCATGATTGTCTCGAAATCCTATTATTAAAATCGTTACTTTTTTGTCTTGACTTCTGAAAGGCAGAAGTTCTAGCCGGATTAGGTAAGCTGTACCATCGGTGGAAGAAAATGGGTTTTCAGTATAGAAGTTCAACTATGCGAATCAGTCGGCTATAAGATGATGGAGAAACTTATGATAATTTAACATATGTTAAACACCACAATATAATGTTGATTTTCTGCAATTCAATGTTAAACGAGACCTTCAGATACTGAGTAAAGAACAATAGTGTTGGTATCCTTTAAAGGCTCGGTATATTTATTATACTGAGTTGGCTCTGAAGTCGCACCGTCGAAGACTTTAAATGAAGTAAGCTTCATTATTGCAAGTTTAAACATTCGTAGGTGAGATTGTATCGTCCGATTGTCCCACACTTCTCACCAAATTATATAGTGGGTATAGGGTGTAATACCAGCCTCTACTGATGAGTCGCCGGTAAGCACGAAACGAAAGTTCACGTGATATTATACTTTCCATTAATGCTGACTTTGGCTTAACCTTCTAGTTATATTTGAACTATTTTTACTAGGTGCGCAACACCTAATACATAATTGCGTAACTGCAATATAATGTTGAATTTTTGTAATCCAATGTTCAGCGATAACTTAACTTAACAGGGAGTCATCAACGTGAAAATGTAAACTATTAATAATATATTTTATTGATTTCTTCGAAAAGCTATTTGATTTACACATTGGACTTGAGAAGGGTTAGGACAACCTTGGTACTACCGGAAATTGCAAGATCAAATAGGGTCAAAATTTTGCAGGAAATGGAACCGTAGAAAGATGATCCTTAGCTGACAATAATACTGACAATGATATAAGGCACATCAATTTGGCCTAAACTCTTAACCTGTTTAATATGAACTTAATTTTCCAACTCTACAGGCACTATTTTGTCAAAAGGCGTAGCAGTGCGTGCCACACAAATGAATCAGAGTTATACACGCGTACTCAGACGCAAGATTTCATCTGTGTAGAACGTGAGTGTATAGTGTTGGTGCTCCATTTATTCAATAAATGGATCTAACATACTTTCTGACCGCCAGAATCCGAACGAAATTATATTTCGAGCAGCATCTGTACTCTACTCAAATATCTCTTCATTAAAATTTATTAAAAAGTGCAATAAACCTTTAAGAAAGCCTGTTTCCTCTGATCGACCAGTAGCTACAGCCGATAGCATAACAAGCAGCATTTAAAATGCTACGACAAACAAGTCATTCAACAGCAGAACCAGAGGGCTTATGCATTCAAACAATCATTAATTGCGCAGGTGGTAGTAGCAATTCATTAAATCAAGTTCGCAAGCTCGGAGTAAACACCATTTCTGAAAAAGTTCACCTTACTCGCAGGAAACGTACTTAAAATTTACATTGATTCGTTATGAAAGAGAAGAGATTGCTAAAAGAATTTAAAAATAATGCCTTTCTTTTTACTTGGACGTATGGTTAAGATACTAAACCAAACATGCAGATGCCTAGTAAAAAAATAATTTATTGGGCAGGTGGTGGCAACAATTATTTAAATCAAGTTTGCGAGCTTGTAGTAAACGGCGGATGAATTTTAATACTAGGTTTAAGTTTCTAATAGATTAAAAACAGCACCGAGGCAAAATAACACTTAAAATTTGTATACTTGAATACAAAGTATGATTAGTGGACATTTTAAAAAGCTAGTACGAATTCCTCTCAATTCTGATGAAGTGACCTCGTTTGCATTTTTTAATATTTCGATAATGTACATGAGCATATTGCCGCAAACAGAGTAAAGAAATAAAACTCAAATATGTAAAAATGCCTACTAACAAAACCAGTGACATTTGCATCCCTGCCATATATCGTGGTACCACTGTTCCATGAGCTGCGTCATAGTTGGTCACTGTCATTGTCCACAGAAGGATACGTGAAGAGCAACAGAAGCCAACTAGACCAGCCAAAGCATGATTTAGATTAGGATTAAAAAATAGAAACCAAATTCAGTCACTAAATCGCACTCTCGAATTGTGCTTCGCATGGTTGTCTTCAAGACTACCCAGTCGCTTTGAAAAAGATATCTGTGCTTAATGAAAGCCCGGCTAAATCCGGTCGCAAACATGAAGACTGCTACAATGATTCATTTTATATTCGAGTAGTTTTAAGGTTTGATTAGTATTATATTATTATTATAAAAGACAATCTGATAACGCTCACTTATTTTACGAAGCACTAAGTCAAATGTTTTTAAACTAAGTATATTTCCGGTCTTCTGTTATGCTGTAGCGAGTGTAAATGCCCAACTATTCATCCCGTTTGGCCTATTTTTTTACGTACGAAGCGCCAGAGTGCATTAATCTGAAGCAAAACGAACGGCTGCTCGTTGATGTAATAGTCCTTTAAAAGTTGGTTTGAAAAACAGATTACATAGGTATTGACATTGTTGTAGAAGCCTACTGAAAACTTCTGCTCGTAAATCTACCAAGGCAACTGCGGTGGCTGGGCCAGACCTCCAAAAATGTAAACCAGCAAGCTTGCGGCCAGCTAATAGTTTTCGCAGAATCTTTCATTTGATCACTTCGTGCTGTACACTCAACAAACCAAGGCGCTTAAATGAGCTAAAATCTAAAGGTCTATCAGCAAACAGGATTCAATAGAGAAGCCAGGTTAACTTTGTCTTACTGGCATAGGCTCCTTTGGAACCCACCATGCAAGAGACATAGATCTCCGTTTATATATGTACGTAATGCTATTACTGACAAAAATAAATCTATTAATGGCATCTGTATGTTTTTATGATAATTATAGCCAATGGCTGAATATTAAAATGTTTATGATATTAGGAGATTTTATAATTTAATGCGAAATATTTGACAAATAATCTACTCACTCAACATATGGAACGACAAAAGAGCACTACACAGTATAACATAAATGCATGCATCCTAAAGGAATAATAGGATAAGATAAAATATTGTTACAGGTACGTACGAAGGAGTCGTGAAAGCTTTAAAGATTTATCTTTAAATGAAAGATTTACAATATATGTTTTAAATACTGGTATTTGTTTGCTATAAAGCTACAAGTGATTCATCAGACCAGCTAGACAACTAATGCGTCAATGAATTCAGCACGGATCATCATATATATTAATTTTGCAATTATGTCCCAGAAACACATTCAACAGAATGGTCAATTTTTCCAGCCTGAATTCTTCTGCAGAATTCTATACCCTAAAATAGTGTTTTATCTACTTTAGATTAATATTAGGTGTTTTACTAATTCGGAGTGGTCTATGTGAAGATGTACACTTAACTGATAGCAAACATCTATAACATTTAGGAATTTATATCAAAACAGCTGTAACATAAAAACCTATTAATTATTTAACGCTGACTTTACCTTGATATGATAAACGGTATAACCAGAACTAATGAATTCGTTTGTAGTTCAGTGGGAACAAATATTTTCTTGGATATATTCTTTCTATACTTTAACGAATCCTTCAAAAAATGTATACTTAAAAAATCAATAAGAGTAAATGCTCTATTCTAGTTCACTCTAGTTCAGCATATGTTAAAAATAAGTAATTTGTCGGCTTACCTGCATAGTATCAGCACCGGAGTCCTCAATTGTTCCGACAGACGTGACATGCAGCTTCGTGTCCCCTATAAGGCTTTGGCTGGCTGACCAATCAGGCGGTGTTGTCAGCACACGTCGAGTGTAAGTCACAGTGCCCACTGGCAGGGTGTTTGGATTTGTTACGCGGGAAAAGTAGTGCAGAAGACACAATAGCTTCTCACGTTTTCGACTGTTGCAAACAGTAATTCAACAATGTTATAAAATTATGCAAGCTTATATCTGCCTAGTAGAAGCATTTTTCCGAAATACCGGCATATTATTGCCTTTTACTTACTGTAATAAGAGAATTTCATCTACACTATAAGAGACTCGTCGCCTAATGAATACGTCGTAGCAACTAGACTATTTTGAACCTGAGTTATTTCGCAACGAAGTAGCTAAATAAGCAAACTACAGTAAAAGATAGTAGAAGGTCGTTAAATGGACTTTAATTTTAAATCGTTTAAACAGGATCATAAACACTATGCTGGTTTCATTAAATTTAAGTTTGCGATTATTAAATAAATGAAAATCTTCTATTTTAAAATTTCATGGTAAATTAAAAATATCGCTAGTAACACGCAATGGCAAGTTTCAATCTTCCTTTCTTCATAACATATTGCGCAACAGGTTAGATATAGTGTAAATGTTCTGTATATGCAGATCACAAATTTTATTTAAATAAATGTTAACCACACCCTAGAAATCTATGATTTTTAAATTATATGCATGATGAATTTCCTATACCAATTTATGGAATATTTGCTTTATACTGACAACATAAGTATAATCGAAATCCTGCCGTAAATTTCAAATTTAATATAAGATCCCAAAGTGTATGTTCTATAATGACAGATCTGGGTGGCTAATTAAAACTTTGGACAGAAGGAGATGCCAAACAGGCTTCAAATGAAGAAAAGGCTAAGCAAAAATATGCAGTTTGTTAACTTAAAATTGTACGTAATATGCAGCAGGAATGGCACAGTGATACAAGTGCCAAATTCAGTAGCAAATGCGTCGAGATACGAGTCCTAGCCGGCATGTTCATGGAAGTATTTGCCAAGTCCTCAATAAGGACGAAGTTTGTCTACATGATGTATTGCCTTTGCTACCTTGCAAAATGTTTATTTTATACTTATAACTAATAAATAAAATCAAAACCTCTGCAATTATATATATATATATATATATATATATATATATATATATATATATATATATATATATATATATATAATATATCCGTGTCTGTGTTTGCTATTGAGCTGAGCTTAAGCACTAATCAACCCTTAGTCTGGCCAATACAGCACTATAAAGAAATTTTGTTCGCATACAGTTATAAAAAGTCTTCTTTGCACATTCTTAATAGGGTTAATTAGTGCAAATTGACGAGTTTAACGCATATGCAACACCAATTTATATCAGGCTAAGGCACAGAAAAATCAACGAATGAGCTAGCAATTAAATGCAATATTCCAATTAGATTGAAAACGATATAAAGTTAGTCAAGGCACACTTACGACGCTTTCTCTCGCTCAGTAGGTGAAATGAATATCGAACTGAAGTTAATTGTGGGCAAATTTGGCAGTTGGCTCAGCTTAGCATCCATGCCAATATTTGCTTTAGCACCGACTGCAGCCGAGTTATAATACATTGGTTGGTTACGCCGTGGGAAGGTGCACAAAAATGCATTACACAGTAAACTGGCAACTTGCAGTTGACTGAATGTGTAGGAAACCTCCTGCCCGACACGCATAAATTTTATTGGCTGAATAACATAATGCATTGAATAAGACGTGCGAAAGGCATTTATAAAGTGGTCAAAAAGGCTACATAAGTCAACCTTCAGATGTGTGAATACATTTACCCGAAATGAACTTTATGTGAAATTAATTACGTTTTCAGATGCAACATACCATTTTAATGCAACGTATATAATAAATATCAATTATTAACGGCCAATATTTAACTGCAATCTACATAAATCACGAATATAAAGTAGAGAACCCAGGGGAACAAACGCCAGTAAGGTAGAATTTACCAGGCCTCCACACTGGATCATGGAATCCGCTAATTCAGAACAGATTTGCGTACAACCAAGTATATCAATTATTGATGCGTCACGATCAAGTTACATAACTTTCGAATCCTAATTCAACCACGGCAGCGCAAGTCTATATATTCGTTGGTTCTTAACAACAACTTATTTCAAGAATAACGTAACGTGCAAGATCTGGTAGCGGCCATCGCAAACAATGCTCCATCCAGAGCAATCGGCGTTCAGATAAAACAGTGTTGGCACGTTGCAAAGCAGCCGATTAGTAAACTTTGCCTTCAACGAATAGCTACTGACACTCAGCTGTTAAAGCGTTAAGGCAAATTAAATGAGAGCATACGTTTACTAACTTGGCGTTCACAGTAAATCGTCGCCCTTGCCTTGACGACAAGAAGAACCGAAATTTTTCTGGACATAAAGATCTTGAAGATAATATATTGAGAAATAGTTGGATAATTTCAAAGGTGGAAGAATCACTTATCATATATAACTGCAGAACATCTGAAATGCTTGTAAAACTTGGTAGTAGTTGATTTGTCCGAAACTACAACGGATCTTTAGTAGATCTGATTATTGACCACTGTGCCTGGCCCGTTTTAGTACAATACTAGGTTTTGGTTAGAAAATGGTCATAATGACACTTTTCTGGATAGTTAAGCGTAGAACATTTACAATACGGCTAAAAAGACTATTTCTGTAAAATAGCATCCCGAAAACATATCTCGATTATATGAATTTAAAAAGTGCATCATGATTGATTTAACGTACACAATACCTAGTTTATGATGCCAAAAGTATATACAATTGGATTGATACTTATATCAATATTACGACCTCGATTTAAATAGTAGGCTATCGCTACATGTACCATCAGTTATTTAATAAATCTATAAATATTAAACGAACAACCTCTTCCCCGGGTAATGTCGTTTCTGTTCTATAATCACAAATTAAAGGGGGTCGCTATTTTGACCATTAGGTCGAAACAGAGGTCAAGTAGGCCTCACCTGAAGAAAAAGCTACCTAAGAACATAACATACTAAATTATTAAAATTTTATGTATACACGCAACAGAAAGTAGTATTACTTAAATCTAAATTTTGCAATTACCAAAACAATAAATAAATAGTTGATAGCGAAAAGAACAAATAACGCATTATGGAAGTATGTATTAGGTGTTGCGAACCTAGTAAAAAATTATTTCAGTTGTGACAAGGATAAACCAAGAACAGCATGAACGGAAAGTGTAATCTCATGCACATTCGTTTCGTGCTTACTGGCGACTCATCAGTAAGAGCCGGTATTACGCCCCATAACCACTATATATTTTGATGAAGAATGTACCGTCCTATTATCCCACATTCTTCACCCAAATATATAGTGGTTAAAACATAACCAACTCTGACTGGAGTCGCCAGTAAGTACGGAACGAATGTGCATGAGATTATACTTTCTTTCATGCTGTCTTTGGTTTATCCCTCTGGTCACAACTGAACTAATTTGTTACTAGGTTCGCAACACCTAATATATACTTGCATATATATTAGTTCTTCACAACAAACAGTATTTAACGCATTATGGAGTTAATATGAGGGTGTTAAATCAAAATAGTCAGAATTTCGCTCATTAGCAAAGCTGAAGTACGCGTTGCATACCTACTGATAAATTAGATCAAGTAGAATCTGAAGGACATACCAAAGCTAACATGAACATAAGGCATAAAATCAAGTAAAATACGAGATTAGAATGTAAGTATTTATGTTCAAAATAGTCTGTATTTTCAATTTTGGTGAAATTTAACCACTCACCGGGAGGGCGAAAACTTCATATAATGTGCTGGCTTTGAAGTAGCATTGCCGAAGACTTAATATAAATTTGAATCTACTACTGCTTTAATAGGCATACTATAGGAGATTGTATCGTCCAACGTTACCACAGTTATTGACCAAATAAAGAATAAGTATTTAGCGTAGTGCCGGCTCTTAATGATTAATCGTAATTAAACACGACATACATGCTGACTCTGCCATAACTTTTAAGTCCTGGTTCACAACACCTAATGCATCATTGCAAACATATTAGTGAATCAAAACAAAAAATATACATAGGTTCAAATCGATAATTGGCATTTTAATGCAAGACAAGAACGATTCATCTGCATAAAAACAAATAATGTGATTAAAAATTAACAAAAACAAACAAATTCGATTGAAAAAGCCAAAAAAGGTTCCCATATAGTTTTTATGAATACCAATTATTTTATTAATCAAATAAGAAACGTTTTCTATGATGGACAGAGCTCCAAACTGAAACAATTAAATAAATTGAATGAAAAATTGTTGCACGGGCAGTGCTTACGATTACTTCAATCAAGGTTGCGATCTTGAGATAAACACATAACTCATTATGTACATACATTTGTTAGTATAATCTAAGTAGTAAGTAATATAGAAAAGGAAATTCATCAAGTGGACCGGTTCGTCCTTATTGGGAACTCATCACGTACTGTCCAGAATTTGCCACGGACAGTGCTCGAACTTGGGCGCATCTACTTTAGAATATGGTGATCTGACCAATGTGCCATCTCATTCTGGTAGACGAACTGGTCTTATATTACTTAATTTGACTGTAGTTACTTTTAGCTGATTCCGCCATGTCCGTATATGTCCACCTAGATTCTTGCTCCAATCTATCACCGACTGATAGAACAATGAACGATTGGGTTATCTGTTTTACAGCACGTGTAAAACGTTACCGATCCAGAACAGCCGAAAGAGCCTTGTTTATTCTTCTAACAAGGAGCACCTATTGGCCAATCAAAAAATACGTCTACGCATTTCAAACAACAGCATTCGAATGTCTGTAAAAAACTCAAGTTATCAACTGTCAGGGGCCAAGTCTCACCAGAGTATAATGAAACTCCGCGTACAGATGCATTGTAAACATGACCTTTGAGGCAGAATCAAATATTCACGTTTCGTTATAAATGGCGAAGGTTGGAGAACGCTACTCTAGCTTTTGCGATTCTCATACTCTCCTGGTTAGACGTATCGCCCAAGTTATTGATAAAGCTGTCAGGGTATGTAAACCTGTCAACTATGTCCATAACTAGAGTGAGAGTTGGATGATTCTGTAAAAGAAACTTAAATTTAGAGATTGCGAAATTAAAAATGAAAGGCGGAACAACGACTGCTAATCTATGAAAGGTGGCCTGGGTAAAAACACGATTGTCGAATTATACGTTATCATTAACATAGTCAAGATTGACTAATCTACCACCCGGGAGAACTTCGAAACCTACGCCCTTCACGTATGGAAGAGTTACGTTCATAATAGCGTTACAAAATTAAACAAAAATAGAGAAGCAGACAGTTTTGACGAACGCCACAGCTGGTAGTAAAGCTGTGGGTTAAGTCTTTGTAGACCTTAACGCGACCAGAAATGTTTGTGCATATGGCGCGTATAATGTTTACATATATAGTGAGCACACCACTCTACGACAGAGTATCAAAAAGAACATTGTCATTCAATTTGGCAAATGCAGTCTTGAAATCAAGAAAGACATCAATTGTGGGACCACAATATACATTTAGCCGTTCGAAAATCTGTCTTGGGGTAAAAATATTATTTATAAACCCTAGTCCTGACAGGAATCTAGCTTGTTCTTAACTAGTGTGTGATTCACGCAAAGCACTGAGACGGCTTAATATAATCGAAACAAATAAGATAAATATGACAGAATTATATTATTATATTATCTTCTTCACTAATAAGTTTAAAATTTCATCATTCAGACCATATAATTTCAATTTCAGTTAAGCTTACCATTTTAACGCAAAGATTGCTGCCTATGTTTGTTTACATCTATATGACATTTATACTTATTCAGCTTTCCGGAAAATGTGAGTCCAAATCTACACAGTTAACGTACGTAATACAAAACGGGGGACTCAAGAATACAACTACTACATCTATAGCTAATTGTTACATGATCTATTTGAGCCCACATTTGCACGTGGACTGAAGGATGTCATGTGGCTTCATGCCATACATCACGTCTTAAGTTTGTGCAACTAAAGTATATCAAATTCTGTGTGATGCATTCCAAAAGTCGTTCACAATTATCACTTCGCATTGACCTCTAGGTGTACCCGAGACAATAAAGTTTAAAATTTTAGCATTCATGTCACACGTAACCACGTCTATATCCCAACTTATTGCTTCACTTAGTAAAGAACTTAGGCCGGAGCAGAAAACGTCTTCGCTGTAGTCTACGCTGCAATCGTTGGGAACATATAACGACATAAAGAAAAGGTGACACCCTTAAACGGGTCGCACGAAAGCGCTTTTTTACAAGGATCAATTCAGTTACACAAGTTTCAGCTCGTCAATACCGACTTCTCATTGTCAGGCCTCACAGATATTCGTTGGGCCAGATGTTCAAAACCATTAACGTGTAGATAAAAATGATGCAATCAGTTCTGTAAACCCATGGGATCATGCATTCTAGCTTCCGATGTGCAACATATATCAATTTCTATTTGATACAATGAACGTGTCAGTGATACCTTTCGCCCAATACCAGCTAAATGGTAGTTTACCTGAAGTAGTTTAAATATTTGTCGATGGCACATATTCATAGTATCTAAAAAGAGCGTTATTATTAGTCAAACGATAAGGAATAAATGCAGAGCCCGAAGTGAAACAATTTAGAACCCTCCAAATGAGGCTACACACTCAAATGTGTATAGGTAGGCCTATATTGCATGTTTAAAAGCAATCAGAAACATTTTTTTCAAAAAACCGGAGATCAAATAAATTCTTTCTTGTAATGGTTTATCACAAAATAATCAAAAAATTGGTAAAATAGACAATATAGGAAATAAGCAACCAAATTGTGCTATCGATGTTTATTTTCGGAAAAATTTTCTGATTGAGCAGACAAATTTTGCAGCAAACATTTGAAATCATCAAAATTATCAGTAAACAAACTGGCTACTTTTATGAACGAGTAAAATAACGAAATGCCTATGGATTAATGATCGAAGAACGAAATAATCCTCATTCTTATTAAAAATGAGCAAACATACAGTTAGATACTGTTATAAAAGTAATATGTTGCAAGACAGGGATACTGTTTGTTTCGGAGAGCTTATATATGTGCAATTTTTTATTATATGTTGCACAGCTAAAATAGGTATAATCTCATGTGCACTTCTGTTTTGTGCATCCTGGCGACTCATCAGTAGGAGCACGTATTACGCCGTGTACCCACTATATATTTGGGTTATGAATGTGGAATAATTGGACGATAAAACAGCACACAAACACACAATAGCGAGAATGGGCTCTCGCCGCTAATTATTGATTAGCATTAACATTCAAAAACAGACAAACATGACAATTTTGAGAAAAGTTAAATTTCACACACATTGAAAATACCAAGTATGTATTAGGTGTTGGGAACCTAGTAACAAATTAGTTCAGTTGTGACCAGAAGGATAAACCAAAGGTAGCATGAACGGAAAGTATAATCTCATGCACATTCGTTTCGTGCTTACTGGCGACTCATCAGTAGGAGCCGGTATTACGCCCTTTAACCACTATATATTTGGTAGAAAAATGTGGAATAATAGGACCGTACAATCTCCTAGACGAATGTGTAAACCTGTAATAGTGAAGCTAACATAATTTAAAGTCAACGACAATGCGACTTCAATGCTAACTCACACTATATAATATATATACCGAGTCTATAAAGGATAATAACACCATGGCTATTGTGTTAGTAACTGATACCTTTTTTGAAATCGATGAGTACCGTATACTAACACTATGGTTTCCGAGTCGGTACATGATACCAAACTGATGGATATAAATTTATGCTAAAGTTCACCCAAAATGAGAATTACAACAATTTCCGAACACCTGTTACTCAAGTTAAACCATACACTCTGGCCTTCATCGATATCAGTTATCACATTTCGCGGTAAGCATGACATCATTCAATTCAATATATTACAGTTAAATACTGTTTGTTGCGAAAAGCTAATATATATGCAAGTATGTATTAGGTTTTGCGAACCTAGTAACAAATTACTTCAGTTGTGACCAGAAGGATAAACCAAAGGCAGCATGAACGGAAAGTATAATCTCATGCACATTCATTTCGTACTTACTGGCGACTCATCAGTAGGAGCCGGTATTACGCCCTTTAACCACTATATATATTTGGTAGAAGAATGTGGAATAATAGGACGGTACAATCTCCTAGACGAATGTGTAAGCCTGTAATAGTGAAGCTAACATTATCTAAAGTCAACGACAATACGACTTCAATGCTAACTCACACTATATAATATATATACCGCGTCTATAAAGGATACTAACACTATGGCTATTGTGTTAGTAACTCATACCTTTTTTGAAATCGATGAGTACCTTATACTAACACTATGGTTTCCGTGTCGGTACATGATACCAACCTGATGGATATAAATTTATGCTAAGTTCACCCAAATTGAGAATTACAACAATTTCCGAACACCTGTTACTCCAGTTAAACCATACACTCTGGCCTTCATCGATATCAGTTATCACATTTTACGGTAAGCATGACATCATTCAATTCAATATATTACAGTTAAATACTGTTTTGTTGCGAAGAACTAATACATATGCAAGTATGTATTAGGTTTTGCGAACCTAGTAACAAATTAGTTCAGTTGTGACCAGAAGGATAAACCAAAAGGCAGCATGAACGGAAAGTATAATCTCATGCACATTCGTTTCGTGCTTACTGGCGACTCATCAGTAGAAGCCGGTATTACGCCATTTAACCACTCTATATTTGGTAGAAGAATGTGGAATAATAGGACGGTACAATCTCCTAGACGAATGTGTAAACCTGTAATAGTGAAGCTAACATAATCTAAAGTCAACGACGATACGACTTCAATGCTAACTCACACTATATAATATATATAACGAATCTGTAAAGTATACTAACACTATGGCTATTGTGTTAATAACTGATACCTTTTTGAAATCGATGAGTACCGGATACTAAGATTATGGTTTCCGAGTCGGTACATGATACCAACCTGATGGATATAAATTTATGCTAAGGTTCACCCAAATTGAGAATTACAACAATTTCCGAACACCTGTTACTCCAGTTAAACCATACACTCTGGCCTTCATCGATTTTAGTTATCACATTTCGCGATAAGCATGACATCATTCAATTCAATATATTACAGTTAAATACTGTTTGTTGCGAAGAACTAATATATATGCAAGTATGTATTAGGTTTTGCGAACCTAATAATAAATTAGTTCAGTTGTGACCAGAAGGATAAACCAAAGGCAGCATGAACGGAAAGTATAATCTCATGCACATTCGTTTCGTGCTTACTTGCGACTCATCAGTAGGAGCCGGTATTACGCCCTTTAACCACTATATATTCGGTAGAAGAATGTGGAATAATAGGACGGTACAATCTCCTAGACGAATGTGCAAACCTGTAATAGTGAAGCTAACATAGTCTAAAGTCAAAGACAATGCGACTTCAATGCTAACTCACACTATATAATATATATACCGAGTCTGTAAAGGATACTAACACTATGGCTATTGTGTTAGTAACTGATACCCTTTTGAAATCGATGAGTACCGGATACTAACACTATGGTTTCCGAGTCGGTACATGATATCAAACTGATGGATATAAATTTATGCTAAAGTTCACCCAAATTGAGAATTACAACAATTTCCGAACACCTTTTACTCTAGTTAAACCATACACTCTGGCCTTCATCGATATCAGTTATCACATTTCGCGGTAAGCATGACATCATTCGATTCAATATATTACAGTTAAATACTGTTTGTTGCGAAGAACTAATATATATGCAAGTATGTATTAGGTTTGCGAACCTAGTAACAAATTAGTTCAGTTGTGACCAGAAGGATAAACCAAAGGCAGCATGAACGGAAAGTATAATCTCATTCACTTTCGTTTCGTACTTACTGGCGACTCATCAGTAGGAGCCGGTATTACGCCCTTTAACCACTATATATTTGGTAGAAAAATGGGGAATAATAGGACGGTACAATCTCCTAGACGAATGTGTAAACCTGTAATAGTGAAGCTAACATAGTCGAAAGTCAACGACAATGCGACTTCAATGCAAACTCACTATATAATATATATACCGAGTCTGTAAAGGATACTAACACTATGGCAATTGTGTTAGTAACTGATACCTTTTTTAAATCGATGAGTGCCGGATAATAACACTATGCTTTCCGAGTTGGTACATGATACCAACCTGATGGATATAAATTTATGCTAAAGTTCACCCAAATTGAGAATTGCAACAATTTCCGAACACCTGTTACTCCAGTTAAACCATACACACTGGCCTTCATCGATATCAGTTATCACATTTCGCGGTAAGCATGACATCATTCAATTCAATATATTACAGTTAAATACTGTTTTGTTGCGAAAAACTAATATATATGCAAGTATGTATTAGGTTTTGCGAACCTAGTAACAAATTAGTTCAGTTGTGACCAGAAGGATAAACTAAAGGCAGCATGAACGGAAAGTATAATCTCATGCACATTCGTTTCGTGCTTACTGGCGACTCATCATTAGGAGCCGGTATTACGCCCTTTAACCACTATATATTCGGTAAAAGAATGTGGAATAATAGGACGGTACAATCTCCTAGACGAATGTGTAAACCTGTAATAATGAAGCTAACATAATCTGAAGTCAACGACAATACGACTTCAATGCTAACTCACACTATATAATATATATACCGAGTGTGTAAAGTATACTAACACTATGGCTATTGTGTTAGTAACTGATACCTTTTTTGAAATCGATGAGTACCGGATACTTACACTATGCTTTCCGAGTCGGTACATGATACCAACCTGATGGATATAAATTTATGCTAAAGTTCACCCAAATTGAGAATGACAACCATTTCCGAACAACTGTTACTCCAGTTAAACCATACACTCTGGCCTTCATCGATATCAGTTATCACATTTCGCAGTAAGTATGACATCATTCAATTCAATATATTACAGTTAAATACTGTTTGTTGCGAAGAACTAATATATATGCAAGTATGTATTAGGTTTTGCGAACCCAGTAACAAATTAGTTCAGTTGTGACCAGAAGGATAAACCAAAGGCAGCATGAACGGAAAGTATAATCTCATGCACATTCGTTTCGTGCTTGCTGGCGACTCATCAGTAGGAGCCGGTATTACGCCCTTTAACCACTATATATTTAATATAAGAATGTGGAATAATAGGACGGTACAATCTGCTAGACGAATGTGTAAACCTGTAATAGTGAAGCTAACATAATCTAAAGTCAACGACAATGCGACTTCAATACTAACTCACACTATATAATATATATACCGAGTCTGTAAAGGATACTAACACTATGGCTATTTTGTTAGTAACTGATACCTTTTTGAAATCGATGAGTACCGGATACTAACACTATGGTTTCCGAGTCGGTACATGATACCAACCTGATGGATATAAATTCATGCTAAAGTTCACCCAAATTGAGAATTACAACAATTTCCGAACACCTGTTACTCCAGTTAAACCATACACTCTGGCCTTCATGGATATCAATTATCACATTTCGCGGTAAGTATGACATCATTCAATTCAGTATATTACGGTTAAATACTGTTTGTTGCGAAAAACTAATATATATGCAAGTATGTATTAGGTTTTGCGAACCTAGTAACAAATTAATTCAGTTGTGACCAGAAGGATAAACCAAAGGCAGCATAAACGGAAAGTGTAATCTCATGCACATTCGTTTCGTGCTTACTGGCGACTCATCAGTAGGAGCCGGTATAACGCCCTTTAACCACTATATATTTGGTAGAATAATGTGTAATAATAGGACGGTACAATCTCCAAGACGAATGTGTAAACCTGTAATAGTGAAGCTAACATAATCTGAAGTCAACGACAATACGACTTCAATGCTAACTCACACTATATAATATATATACCGGGTCTGTAAAGGATACTAACACTATGGCTATTGTGTTAGTAACTGATACCTTTTTTGAAATCGATGAGTACCGGATACTAATACTATGGTTTCCGAGTCGGTACATGATACCAACCTGATGGATATAAATTTATGCTAAAGTTCACGCAAATTGAGAATTACAACAATTTCCGAACACCTGTTACTCCAGTTAAACCATAAACACTGGCCTTCATCGATATCAGTTATCACATTTCGCGGTAAGCATGACATCATTCAATTCAATATAATACAGTTAAATACTGTTTGTTGCGAAGAACTAATATATATGCAAGTATGTATTAGGTTTTGCGAACCTAGTAACAAATAAGTTCAGTTGTGACCAGAAGGATAAACCAAAGGTAGCATGAACGGAAAGTATAATCTCATGCACATTCGTTTCGTGCTTACTGGCGACTCATCAGTAGGAGCCGGTATTACGCCCTTTAACCACTATATATTTGGTAGAAGAATGTGGAATAATAGGACGGTACAATCTCCCAGACGAATGTGTAAACCTGTAATAGTGAAGCTAACATAATCTTAAGTCAACGACAATGCGACTTCAATGCTACCTCACATTGTATAATATATATACCGAGTCTGTAAAGGATACTAACACTATGGCTATTGTGTTAGTAGCTGATACCTTTTTGAAATCGATGAGTAGCGGATACTAACACTATGGTTTCCGAGTCGGTACATGATACCAACCTGATGGATATAAATTTATGCTAAAGTTCACCCAAATTGAGAATTACAACAATTTCCGAACACCTGTTACTCCACTTAAACCATACACTCTGGCCTTCATCGATATCAGTTATCACATTTCGCGGTAAGCATGCCATCATTCAATTCAATACATTACAGTTAAATACTGTTTGTTGCGAAGAACTAATATATATGCAAGTATGTATTAGGTTCTGCGAACCTTGTAACAAATTAGTTCAGTTGTGACCAGAAGGATAAACCAAAGGCAGCATGAACGGAAAGTATAATCTCATGCATATTCGTTTCGTGCTTACTGGCGACTCATCAGTAGGAGCCGGTATTACGCCCTATAACCACTATATATTTGGTTAAAGAATGTGGAATAATAGGACAGTACAATCTCCTAGACGAATGTGTAAACCTGTAATAGTGAAGTTAACATAATCTGAAGTCAACGAAAATGCAACTTCAATGCTAACTCACACTATATAATATATATACCGAGTCTGTAAAGGATACTAACACTATAGGTCATTGTGTTAGTAACTGATACCTTTTTTGAAATCGATGAGTACCGGATACTAACACTATGGTTTCCGAGTCGGTACATGATACCAACGTGATGGATATCAATTTATGCTACAGTTCACCCAAATTGAGAATTACAACAATTTCCGAACACCTGTTACTCCAGTTAAACCATACACTCTGGCCTTCATCGATATCAGTTATCACATTTCGCGGTAAGTATGACATCATTCAATTCAATATATTACAGTTAAATACTGTTTGTTGCGAAGAACTAATATATATGCAAGTATGTATTAGGTTTTGCGAACCTAGTAACAAATTAGTTCAGTTGTGACCAGAAGGATAAACCAAAGGCAGCATGAACGGCAAGTATAATCTCATGCACATTCGTTTCGTGCTTACTGGCGACTCATCAGTAGGAGCCGGTATTACGCTCATTAACCACTATATATTTGGTAGAAGAATGTGGAATAATAGGACGGTACAATCTCCTAGACGAATATGTAAACCTGTAATAGTGAAGCTAACATAATCTGAAGTCAACGACAATACGACTTCAATGCTAACTCACACTATATAATATATATAACAAGTCTGTAAAGGATACTAACACTATGGCCATTGTGTTAGTAACTGATACCTATTTTGAAATCGATGAGTACCGGATACTAACACTATGGTTTCGGAGTCGGTACATGATACCAACCTGATGGATATAAATTTATGCTAAAGTTCACCCAAATTGAGAATTACAACAATTTCCGAACACCTCTTACTCCAGTTAAACCATACTCTCTGGCCTTCATCGATATCAGTTATCACATTTCGCGGTAAGCATGACATCATTCAATTCATTACATTACAGTTAAATACTGTTTGTTGCGAAGAACTAATATATATGCAAGTATGTGTTAGGTTTTGCGAACCGAGTAACAAATTAGTTCAGTTGTGACCAGAAGGATAAACCAAAGGCAGCATGAACGGAAAGTATAATCTCATGCACATTCGTTTCGTGCTTACTGGCGACTCATCAGTAGGAGCCGGTATTACGCCCTTTAACCACTATATATATTTGGTAGAAGAATGTGGAATAATAGGACGGTACAATCTCCTAGACGAATGTGTAAACCTGTAATAGTGAAGCTAACATAATCTGAAGTCAACGACAATACGACTTCAATGCTAACTCACACTATATAATATATATACCGAGTCCGTAAAGGATACTAACACTATGGCCATTGTGTTAGTAACTGATACCTTTTTTGAAATCGATGAGTACCGGATACTAACACTATGGTTTCCGAGTCGGTACATGATACCAACCTGATGGATATAAATTTATGCTAAAGTTCACCCAAATTGAGAATTACAACAATTTCCGAACACCTGTTACTCCAGTTAAACCATACACTCTGGCCTTCATCGATATCAGTTATCACATTTCGCGGTAAGCATGACATCATTCAATTCAATATATTACAGTTAAATACTGTTTGTTGCGAAGAACTAATATATATGCAAGTATGTATTAGGTTTTGCGAACCTAGTAACAAATTAGTTCAGTTGTGACCAGAAGGATAAACCAAAGGCAGCATGAACGGAAAGTATAATCTCATGCACATTCGTTTCGTGCTTACTGGCGACTCATCAGTAGGAGCCGGTATTACGCCCTTTAACCACTATATATTTGGTAGAAGAATGTGGAATAATAGGACGGTACAATCTCCTAGACGAATGTGTAAACCTGTAATAGTGAAGCTAACATAATCTGAAGTCAACGACAATACGACTTCAATGCTAACTCACACTATATAATATATATAACGAGTCTGTAAAGGATACTAACACTATGGCTATTGTGTTAGTAACTGATACCTTTTTTGAAATCGATGAGTACCGGATACTAACACTATGGTTTCCGAGTCGGTACATGATACCAACCTGATGGATATAAATTTATGCTAAAGTTCACCCAAATTGAGAATTACAACAATTTCCGAACACCTGTTACTCCAGTTAAACCATACACTCTGGCCTTCATCGATATCAGTTATCACATTTCGCGGTAAGCATGGCATCATTCAATTCAATATATTACAGTTAAATACTGTTTGTTGCGAAGAACTAATATATATGCAAGTATGTATTAGGTTTTGCGAACCTAGTAACAAATTAGTTCAGTTGTGACCAGAAGGATAAACCAAAGGCAGCATGAACGGAAAGTATAATCTCATGCACATTCGTTTCGTGCTTACTGGCGACTCATCAGTAGGAGCCGGTATTACGCCCTTTAACCACTATATATTTGGTAGAAGAATGTGGAATAATAGGACGGTACAATCTCCTAGACGAATGTGTAAACCTGTAATAGTGAAGCTAACATAATCTAAAGTCAACGACAATGCGACTTCAATGCTAACTCACACTATATAATATATATACCGAGTCTGTAAAGGATACTAACACTATGGCTATTGTGTTAGTAACTGATACCATTTTTTGAAATCGATGAGTACCGGATACTAACACTATGGTTTCCGAGTCGGTACATGATACCAACCTGATGGATATAAATTTATGCTAAAGTTCACCCAAATTGAGAATTACAACAATTTCCGAACACCTGTTACTCCAGTTAAACCATACACTCTGGCCTTCATCGATATCAGTTATCACATTTCGCGGTAAGCATGACATCATTCAATTCAATATATTACAGTTAAATACTGTTTGTGGCGGAGAACTAATACACAATTGCATATATATTAGTTCTCTGCCACAAACAGTATCTAACTGTTATATTTTTAAGTAAATGATAGCATGTTTACCTCAAAATGTGATATGTGATATCGATCAAGGCCAGAGTGTATGGATTTACTGGAGTAACAGGTGTTTAGAAATAGTTGTAATTCTCACTTTCGATGATCTATGGCATGAATTGATATCCACATTGTTGGTACCGTGCACTGACTCGGCAACCATAGTGTTAATACCATGTACCTTTTCGGTATTACAATGTTGGTATCGATTACTAACACAATAGCCAGAGTGTTAGTATCCTTTACAGACACGGTATATATATTATATAGTGTGAGTTAGTGTTGAAATCGCATTGTCGAGACTTTATATAATGTTAGCTTCACTACAATAGGTTTACACATTCGTCTAGGAGATTGTACCGTCCTATTTTCCTCACCAAAATATATATTGGGTACAGGGCGTAATAGAGCTTCCTAATGATGAGTCGCCAGTAAGCACGAAACGAATGTGCATGAGATTATACTTTTCGTTCATACTGTTGTTGGTCTATCCGTCTGGTCATAATTAAACTAAGTTGCTACTGGGTGCTCAACACCTAATACATACTAACATAGCAAAACTACCGTCAATCACACGTACTGAAACTTTCGAACTTCCATGATTATAATCAGAGTACGACGAAAAAATTGACTAGTGAGGATAAAACCGCAGTGCATATATATGCAATGGAAAATTATATATTCATAGTACCCTTTCCATTTCCGAAAATAAAAAAAAATTTTATCAAATAAAAAAAACATTTTCTTTCGTAATTTAATTTCAAGTATCTAAAAATGAACATCTCTTTATATATAAATTGAAAAGCAAAACAAGATAGAACAATGTAAAAAAGGAGAAAGTGTGAAATAAAGGAAACAAACCAATCAATTGCGCGCGTCACCTCCAGTTCTAACACAATGCTTGAACATGCTTTTTCTGCTTGCATAAATCCGGCTGCAATTTGTTTACCCATAAAGCTTCGTATGTGGCTAACTCTCATTTGTTTTAGCATTTAATAATTATTTTAAATTTCTTTGTCTGGAGAACATACTTGTATTCACCATTTGATTTAAAGCAGGCGTTCAAGTTACAATATTCTCTCATTCGAGAAATTATCTGTCTTGTTGATAGGCCTACGGAAGTTGATCGACAACTTGGGCATTTAATTTGGTAAATAATATATGATGTAGACATTAATGGTTTTTTCTCTTTTATTGCTGCTAACGGAAACTGTGTGACTTTAAATAACACCCTTTGTTTAGCTGCATTAATTGTGCGTGTTAATGCCGCTTCATCTTACACTTGTGCTATTCTGGAATCTGCTTCCCCTTGAGTGGGTTGTTCAGGTACAGGGCTTCCTTGTCAGATCCCAAATACGACTGTTTTGTTTACTTCCCCATTTAATAATTGATTCAATTAATTGTCTAAGATAGCCAATAGAAATTAAATCGTTAATTGCTTTATTATATTCGCTGTCTTTCGAAACCTAACCAATTGACCTGTCTATTCTTGAACAGCAGCCACGAGCTCTTGATCATTTATATTGAAACGGTACAAAACTGCTGTAGTGCAAATACTCTTCAGATCAAGTTGGTTTATAATATATTATTCTATATAATTGACCATTAGTTTCTTACTTTAATATTACATCTAAGAAAGGCAGAAAATCACATTTCTCGTGCACTGACATGAAACTGAATTTCTTATGTGCTTTGATGAACCTTTGAAGCAATGTTCGTGATTGCGACATGTTTTTAAGGACAAGGAAAATGTCATCCACGTACCGTATATATTGAGCACATTTACTTATGTCTCTTCGTAATGATGTGTTCTTTAGATGCCCTAGAAATATCTCACCCAACACTAGAGATAAGGGACTCCTCAGTGCCACCCAATCAGCCTGTTTTTTGATGCCATACATCTTTCGTGCACAATAAGATAAGCTTGCGTAGAGATTGACATGACATGTAGCATCAAAAGATACCATAATCTTATTTTTAACATTTATATTTTGAATTTTGTTGTCAAACTGAAACGAATCGACTACCGAATAATTAACTAGTAGTTTGCGCAATGGTTTGAGTATACGGACTAGCCATTTTGCAACTGCATGAAACGGAGAGTTGACTATTGCTAGAATTGGCTTCATAGGACAAACTTTTTTGTGTGTTTAGGTAATCCGTACATTGTTGGCGTAGATGATACAACCGGTTTGAGCTTCTGTGCAGTGGCTTTATCAATTAAACCGGCACCTGCCAACATTTTAATTTCATTTATTACTTTGCGCCCCAATTTGTCCATTTAATCAGATTTATCGTTTAGACGCGTTAATTTTCCATTGTCATGCAACAAGTTTTCCATCATTTATAGGTAGTCAAATTTGTCCACTATAACAACACTCTTGCCTTTATCAGTGCGTATTACATTGATGTCTGCTTTTCTGCTGATACCTTTAAGCGCATTTTGATGTTGCTTTGTCAACGTATCCTGTTCTGCGCATTTAGACGATTTCAAATGTCAAGTCTGGCCACCAAATATAGCCTTGACCAATTTTATGTAATCAAAACAGGTAGGTTCCAATTCAGCTGTTTGTTCAAATATCAATTCAAATGCTGCCTCATAATCAACATCGCATTTTTTAGAAGGATGTATTCCTAAATGTCGACCCATCGATCAAAGTAATTTTTAACCTTACGTTATTTTTCGCATTTATATCACGTGGCATAACCAGATGTTCTTAGCTAACAATTGTGTAGTATTTTTGAACAGTTCCTTGGTATTATGCCATCTCTGAGGCAAGATTCGTGTACATATTTTTATGCAGTTACCTTTAATTTTAATGTATATATTTTTACATTATAATGTATTTCTCACACATGACATCACACTGCCCATTTTGGTATGACCAGCTACTTGGAGCTAAATCTTTCTTGTAGCAACACTAAGTAATTATCAGCTACATATCATGGTACAGGCCACCTTCAATGCATATGTCAACTTCATCAATTGCACAAAGACCACTCTACAAATATCATGACCACAACGTCGAGCACACACTCTAGCTCCTTTGGTCGTATACAAACGCATTGACAACGATTCAGCCTGCCTTGGTTTTAACTTAAACCTGGCAACTTCAGAGGCGATTTACCTCGAAATCTTCACGCTGCGGCTCCCAAATCTTACACTGCTCTATTTTGCCTCACGCGGTATGACCGACCACTAGAGCTAACAATTTGTGTAGCATTTCCTAGTGGTTACCTGGCATCATATCATTGTTGAAGCAACCAACAAGCATACTTAAGCCCAGCATTTATGGTACATTATTTTTTTGCTTAACTTGGTTCGAACTCTGTCATGCATTTCTTATCTAGCCTCGCAGAGAGGAATTTTTTTCTTTTTTTCAAAGAGGAAAGTGTTGTAACGACACAAATAAATTGCCGACATATTGCGTAAATTAAATTCAATTTGATTTACGTTGCACCAATGAGAAAAAAGCGAAACTTGCCGTTAACCAATAGTGTGCAAGTAGACATATATTACTATGGCATGGCTATTTAAGCACGGCAAATTTACCATGCAGTTCAGTTGTCGCGTTTGCCTTCTGCTTTGCGTTACGTGTGCGTGCTGTCGGCTGTCATCACCTACGCTGATTATTGGATTGTCTTCACCAACAATTGGCAACATCAGTGACACCAATCTTGTTGCTGTACAACCAGCGAGAAGAGCCAATTAATGCAGAATTTCAACGAAGTTTCCACATCAAGATTACAACGCAACAACAAAAGGAACCACAGCCCAAGTCAACCCAAGTCTATAGAAAATCTGTAGAGCCCCATAGATGCCAGATCGCTTGAAGTACTAAAATTCACAGTAGAGTCTGATAGGCTTATATTTCCATTTACATCTGCTAGATTCAATTCCGCAATCTCCTGCACTAACCTACTTGTGTCCTCAAATTTAATATCGGTCTCCATGTCTTATTAGTTTAACAATTAAATCACTAATTAATGTTAGGCAATCGGAATGCGAAAGTTGTGTCGTGATAATTCCCGAACAAATAATCTGGAAGGAGATATACGTGAACAACAGAATAATCAAATTACCTGTTCCAGAAAGTCCCTTTTCTGTGTGATATAATATCAGAACAAAAGGCAATAATAGTAGGAATATATTGTTGAGATGCATTTGTGTAACTAGAGAAAAAATGTTAATAATGCAGCAGACCAAAAGATGGTTAGACCAGTCGAGGTGCGAGACACTCGAAAACTGAAAAATGGCGCAAAATTCAAAGTCATGTATTTAAATAAAGAATGTTCTGGAAAATAAAAAGAAAAATTTAAAAAAATTCGTTACAATCAGCCATGGTGGTTTAAATATGTCAGTTATTGTTATTTTACACTTGGCGGAGGATTTATCTTCCTCCACATACACCACCTTCTCAAAAAAAGACGGCTAGTAATAAACGTAATCATAATTCTTCGGCTGATGTTGCACTCTTCCAGAACGAGTTGTGCATAACGGCACCCCTGAAGTCGTCATCTCGACCGGTACAGTATTTACTGGTTCTTCCAAATCATCTGGTATTGACAAATAGTTTTCATGCTGTGATCCAGTAGAATAAGATTTTACTATATTAGACAACGCGTCTTCTGAGTTCTGCATTTCAATATGTGCCTGTATGGTGGGATTGCATACATCAGATTCGCCCATAGAACGACGGTCATTCAACGCATCTGCTAATTCAGTGATACCGTCTATCCAGATAAACTGGGGAATGCAACGATCCAACGTAAAACAATCCTCAATGCCATTTATTTCTATGATGACATTATTGTCAGTCATCCTTTTGACCTTATATGGTCCTTTATAAAATGGTGTCAGGCAGTTCTTCCTATTTTCATCAGTTATATACACATGCAAAGCCGATTTTAGTTCAGAGGACACATAGCATTTGGTTTTAGCTTTCTAGTCTTGGTCGGAGCTAAACGACACATCTTATCTCTACGTGCTCCTACGAACCAATCTACATAAATAGAAGCCCAATCAAGACTACTTGGAGTTTCTATTATAAGATCTCCAGGCAACCTTAATTGTTCTCCATAAACCATTTCTGCTATGGAAGTACCTAATTGTGCCCTATATCTGTTGCACATGGCGAGTAGTACTATAGGAAGATCGTGTATCCAGCTTGTTCCACTAGTACACCTTAATGCAGCTTTCAGTTCACGTTGCAGCCTTTCTACCATCCCATTCGCTCGTGGGTTATACGCGCTAGTATGTATTACAGTGGTTCCCATGATGTTGAGGGATCTTACGAAAAGCTCGGACATAAATTGACTACCACGATCACTAGTGACCTTTTCCGGAACACCATACCGCGATATCCAATTATGTAGAAACGCGAACAAGACTTCTTGCGCTGTCATGTCTTTTAAAATCGCCACTTCAAATTGACGACTAAATCTATCTACCATAGTCAGCAAATATTTGTTCCCATTAACCTCAGGCATCTCGACAATGTCTATGTGTACGTGTCTGAACCGTCCAATTGGTATCCCAATATTCTTTATCTCGGTTCTGGTATGTCTCCACACCTTACACATTTGACACTTGGCACAGGCTCTTACCCATACCCGTATGTCTTTAGACATGTGCGGCCATACGTATCTGGTGTTAATCAATCGAATGGTGGCTTTAATGGATGGATGAGCCATATCATTTAACACTTGGATAATCTTGGTCGTAACCCAAACGGTACATATGGTCGTGGTTGACTTCTAGAGGTTTCGTATAACAATCACTTGCCACTTATGAGCTTACGAGCATAACCTGGCCTTTTGCACAAAACTAACGTGAAGGGATCCGATCCTTGCGCTTCCTCGATATGACTTGTTAAATCAAGCATCGAATTATCTAGACTCTTCAATGGACCTTGAAATATCAGCTCGACATCAGCTTCATTCGTTCTCATAAGTGCATCGGCTACTACATTCTCCTTACCAGCAATATGAGACACAGTGAAATCGAATTCTACTAACCGTGTTATTTGGGAATTTACTCTACGAGAGTAATTAAGCCTAGCTGTTTTACCAAGTATACTGATCAATGGCTTATGATCGGTCAATAACTTAAACTTATGTCCGTCTAAGTAATGCTCGTATTGTAGCACTGCGGCATACACTGCTAGAAGCACTTGACCAAACGTATCATAACGTTTCTTTCGATCATTAAGCTTACGGCTATAAAACCCAAATGGTCTTACTATGTCCTGATCTCTTTGCTGTAGCACTGCTCCTATTGCAACATCTGAGGCATCTGTGATTAGCTCGAAAGGTTTCTCCCAATCTACAGGTGCTAATGTGGTTGTCACTTAACATTTCCTTGGCCTTTTGGAATTTTTCTCGGTCTTCTGGACTCAAGTTTATAGGCCAAGACTTCTTGATCGTGCTCTTTTCATGAGTGAGATGGTGTGTTAACGATCCTAGAATTCCGGCTAGACATGGAATGAATCGACGATAATAGCTGATCATATCCGAAGAACCTTCTGCAGCTGGCGCACGGTTTGGGGTTCCGTTACGTCCTTTATAGCTTGGATCTTATCTTCCAAAAGGTTTAATTCCGTCTTTGGAAAGTATATGACCAAGATATTTAACTGAAGATAATCCGATATTAGTATTATTAGGTTTGACCACTAATCCATATTGTTCCTCCCTGGTCAAAACCGTTTCCAAATGCGTACGTTTGGCTGAAGAAAGCCTTCAGAATTGTCCATTTGCGAGGGTGTACATAGACGACATAATAATTTCTAGTCGCTCACGAGATGAACATCGTACGCATTTGGAAACGGTTTTGACCAGGCTGGAACAATATGGATTAGTGGTCAAACCTAATAAGAGTAATATCGGTTGCTCTTCAGTTAAATACCTTGGCCATATACTTTCCAAAGACGGAATTAAACCTATGGGAAGATGAGGTCCAAGCTATTAAGGACGTAACGGAGTCCCGAACTGTGCGCCAGCTGCGGAGGTTCTTGGGTATGATCAGCTATTATCGCTCGATTCATTCCAGGTCCAGCCGGAAGATCTAGGATCGTTGACACGCCATCTCACTCGTGAAAAGAGCACGATCAAGAAGTCTTGGCCTATAAACTTGAGTCCAGAAGACCGAGAAAAATTCCAAAAAGCCAAGGAAATGATAAGTTACATAACCACATTAGCACCTGTAGATTGGGAGAAACCTTTCTAGCTAAACACAGATGCCTCAGATGTGGCAATAGGGGCAGTGCTACAGCAAAGAGATCAGGACATGGTAAGACCGATTGGGTTTTATAGCCGTAAGCTTAATGATCGAGAGAAACGTTACGATACGTTTGGCAAAGTGCTTCATGCAGTGT